>WOGR01004152.1:0-15045 GCA_015342045.1 Leptinotarsa lineolata | reverse complement strand
AGGGTGGCTCGTTTTCAACTCAAATAATTTGTAGCTCCCGAACCATAAGCTTCAGACCATATGTTTTATACTTTGTTGAAATCTGCTCATCATGGAGCATCGGATAATGCGAAACAATATAGGGTGATCCATCAAAAATAAATTGGTGACATGCTCTGGGGGTGCAATAGAGAAAGTAACATCAAATCTGAATATGTCAAAATGTGTCCCCCTGTATACTATTGCTGACGTGTTTTTTATTTTTCCAGAAAATCATTGTAACCAAAGTTATTAAGGGTGGCTCGTTTAAAATGGAATGCACTGTATATATATCTAATAAAACATAAACAGCTGCCGAAGGTCAAGTATACATGTTACTAGGAATAATATATTGGAGAAGTAGTTGTAAATTTTTTCAAATTCAAACCAGCAATAAATAAAACCACTCGATCTACGAACTCGTGGTTTTATCATACTGGTTACTCCCACGCTATTGTTAAATAACAAAATTTTCGTTAAAAAATGCACATTTATCAATAAAAGTTTGAAGTATTGTGGTATCACTTTCAAAGAAATAATAGCCACACAGAAATTGTTAAAAAAAAAGTTTGAAGTATTGTGGTATCACTTTCAAAGAAATAATAGCCTCACAGAAATTGTTAAAAAAATCAAGTCGCTGCCTATTGTAGTATTATCAGGCGAATGGCACGAAAGAGGCATGAATCAGCCGCGTTATCGCTGGATCGTGACTCATTTCGGGTGTTTCTTCGGAAACGTTTTCGTTGCTAGAAGCGGCCTCCGAAGCGGAACTAGCAGGTAAGGAGTATCCTTTGTCGTCGAAGGTGACCGTTGAAGAACCGGCAGACGGAGTTGGCTTCACGATGTACGAGGGTCAAGACTCGAAGACGCCGAGTGATTTTTAAGTAGTTGGTTAATGTCTACGCATGAGGGACTCGGAAGGTTCCAGTAGGTAATTTTAGATGAACGTTTATAATACAGGGCGTTTCAACGGAAACTTGCACCACTCAAAAACATTTCAGAGAACACGTCGATTTTTGTTTGTGGTTGTCCAAATTTGACATGAAAATCACACCCGAAATTTTACCCCATTGCGAGCAGCAACTACCCTTGATACTTCATCTATGCCATTGACGGGATAATATCGAAATTCGATATTAAATATACGTGGGTCTTTTTTAGGACTTTGTTATGAACTAACGACCTGTTGCCTGTTGCATGGACTATAGTTTCCCAGTTTTCCCATGTATTTGCTTATTGTTTTTTCTGAATAATCATGTTTATTCACTAAAAAAAGTACAAAATAGTGTATATGATTGAGGTGATATAATTAGATAAAGTAACTCCAAATATGAATGGATCACGTGGAAAATAAATATATACGTATTAAAATCAGGGAATAAAAAGGATTTGGGGTGTATAATGACATGATATCCGTACTTAGGTATCATTTGTTTTATATCTAAGATATTACCAAGCTTGTAAAGGTTATTTGATATGTTGATCATTGGTTTTCCAGATATTATTTTTATTTCTTCAACTTTATTCATGATACCAGTATAACCCTCCCCATGCTACCATATATTTGTTGAGATTCTACAGTGTGATTTAGTTTGAAAAATTATTTTTTTCCGAACGTTCTTCAGGCATTTTAATGTAGATAGTAGAATTATTATTTTCTACCGACAGTGTAAGTACCTTTTGATATGAGTATCTATATCGTTATGCTGAGATATGAATTTCTTATGATTGTGGAATTTTTACGATGGTAACTGGGTAAATTTCTCCTATTCACTGAAAATCTATATATTTTATTTTAGATTAGTTGATAGTTAACAGCGAGAAGTTGAATTGTTACTAATTGTTTGGAGTGTAATTGTGATCAGAGAATTCCAGTTTTCATCATCGTAAAAAATTGTTGTATCATCTGCATAGCTCATTATCGTCCCTTCAGTATGGAGATTGAACAGGTTATTGAGGTATACTGTAAATGGAATTCTACCAAGTATTGTGCCTGGAGATACACCAAACTCCACCACCACATATTATCTATTTTGACACATTGTTTTCTTTTACTCAAATAACTTTTTACTATATTTATAAACTCGTTTCAATTGTCATGAGTTTTTCAATTATGAGCCGATTTGAATGAATTAAACATCAAATGTTCAGTAAAGCTTGCCAGAATACATAAGTGAAAACCACACCCAAATTGGTTTGGCCGTTTTTGAGATTAGCGCGCACCAACCCACAGACAAAAATTCCTTTTATAATTTTTATTACATATAATGATTCATTTCAGCTAGTTTCCCAAAACATTCATGTATTCAATAATAAAATTTTGCATCTGTTTTGACTATTGTTCAATTCTGAAGATTACTCTTTTTTCTTGACATACTGGTTTATATGGAATTTATTACAATATCCAGTAATTACCGGGGCTGTGAGTTGTTAGCGTGCGTTTTGTTACTAACCTGACAGTACCTCAAAATCACGACTGCTGCTCATGAAATATCAACAAGATGATGACTGTAAGATTTTTTGTATCTCAGATTTCTAACAATACTCTGTTGATTCTGATCCCATATTTTCGAGTGCACAACAAAAGCTCTGTTTAAGTTCACTTGAGTGGAATCAAGCGTTGTACTCTTTTTGGGGGTCATTGGACAATTATATTCAATTGTTGATACGACATCAAAAATCTGTATACAATTCCAATTAGTATTTCGTCCTAGAAGAAATGGCTGAAAACTCGGCGGATATTCGTAAATGAAATGTATTCGCGTTTCGTTAACACACTCGTGCGAGTTTATGTTAATGAAAAAACAAACGAATAACGCGATACGTGCTAAATAAAAGTGGGTAACTCGAACTCGTTTCGCCGTTTTCGATTTCGTCTGCACTTCATCTCGAATATCGTTCGGTGTCGGGTGCTGAGCGTTTCAAATTTTCTGCCTTTTCAAAATATTTGCAACCTTTCACACGAAGGAGAACGTATTTAGTCACGTCAATGAATATGTAAAATGAGCAGTCTTCGGAAATACTCAGAAACTGCTTCGACTTTGATGATTATTTTTGTTTTTTAAATATTATTCGAAACATTTCAGAAAGACTTGTTTGAATTTCTCCAACAATATGTGGCTTTTTATGTTTTGTATACAATACAACTACTACAATTTACTTTGAATTTTTGCCATAAAAGGTTCACCAAACTGCGACTTTTATTTCGCTATACTTGGGGAGATTTGAGAGAAAGTAAATAACAGTAGCTTCTCTGCTTGTAGAAGCTTTTGTATAGTGATAATATTACAGTAATTTGTATCAGTTAAAGTTGATATGAATTTGCATCATGTATCTATTCAATAAACTCTACCCCCTTAACCACCGGCTGTGACCTATCTCCATCCCTCTTCTCTATTTTCGTGCACGATACCACTCCACCTCCCAGAAAATCCTTCAATACGCAGATGACACGAACTTACATTTCCGCGCACCAAACACCCGAATACTACAAACCCAAACATAAACCATGATATATCATTTTGCACTCTGGTGTGACAAATGGCGAAATGAAATTTACCCTATCAAAACAAACCAATCCTCTTCAGGCACCCTTAAACTACAACCCGCCCAAGATTAACCACTATCAACTTGAATCTCAGTATTTTGGAAGAGAAAGACTCGGCGACTTACTTCACGAGGACCCTCAACTTAAAAGCCGACACCCTGGCCAAAGTCCGGAGCCAATCTCCTGAAAACACTTAGAGGCAAGCTAGGAAGACGCACCAGAAAGACTCTACTACACGAAAAAAATGTTCATAACACCGACTATTAAGCTATGATCTATTAAGAGATATCTCCGAGACAAAATCACTGTATATTAACAACTGAGAGGAGAATCCTTCAAAACAACCACATCCTGCCTTACCGATTTCCCTTCAATAAACTTTACGATATCGTGAAACTCACACTCATTTTGAGATTTCAGGAACTCCAAGGCCGATACGTCAACATAGCAGTCAACAGTACCAACACCACTGCCATAATCATGCTCCCTATTCTTTCAGTCAGGCTCCTAGGAGCCCTAGAGGGCCTCCTTGAGTCATTCCAGGACATCCTCGACGTGTCCCCGCTGGCAGTCAGATAGTGGACAGCCCCACAGCCCGTCGCCACTCTAGAGTTCGAATCTCACCTCAAATTCCACTCCAGGACTACCGGAACCATAACTCTGTCGACTACTCTACCCAATCACGTAGAAGAAAAATTACCACGCCATATCATCAGAACCAAGAAATGCAATGCCCATAGACTAAGAGGGAACCTACTGATCCTACTAACATAGAATCAAGAACATGGTCACCTTATAGAAACTTGTTAAAACTAACCACTAGCACATCGAGAAGTACTAACATAGATTGAAAAAAAATTGTGAAGCCTAAATCGAAGATAACTAATTGTAAACTAACCCCGTCCCTGAAGAGGCATAGGCCTATAGCAGGGCCCCCAGTTATTATAATGTACGGAAGCAATTAATAAACGTCTTGAAAGGAATTGAATTGAATCCAATAAATTGATGATTATCACTAAGTAAATATTCTCGGGGAGAAATGAATATGGTTAGAACTAATTATTCAGGTGCGAGCTATTGAAATCAATTCGATTGTTCACGAGATATTGGGAATTTTTCAATTCATTAGTTTTCATATGTTTCAGAAGGTCAAGTTTGGAACCTTACCTCTGGAGATGAAAGGTTACGAAATAATAATTTAATTCAAGCTCTTTTTAAGGAGGTTAGTAGCATACTTTGGTTTCATTTTGATTATCGGACATGATTTACACAGTTCATAAAATTCTGATCTGCCTCCAAACTCTGGTTTTATAAGCCATTTCCACACCTCTATTGTGTAAAAAATCAGAAAGATTCATACTAGGTTGGCTCAAATGAGTTAACGTTTTGCAATTTGTATTTAGTCTGTATTGGGTAAAATTTATTTATGGCTTGACAGTGAAAAATCCATTAGATTGTTATCATAATCATTGTTGATCGCAATCTGTATCAATAAATTCAGTTCTTTGTTGAATTTCATATAAAAAAACTGAAAATTTATTGAATCATTTTCTCCCATCTCCACAGTGGATGCGTTGGAAGGGTGAAGAGAATTGATGAAATCCAAGAGCTTTTCCAGCTGTCTATTTATTCCTTGAAACATTATATTTCCATGTTTCACATAGATCAAACTTCAAGAACATTCAAAGTACGCAATGAAGAACACCTTGCTTAAATAATTATTGTGAACAATCCTGTGCCTCTCCAAGAGGTTTCTAGTTTCGAATGATGTAAAGTAACGAATAATTTTAAAAAATCATCAAAATCGGAGTTGTTTCTGTGAACTTCATTTATCCAACTAATTTCGATTTCGGGTCGACGATGAAGTTAGAAATCGTTATAGAAATCCCGTATTGAAATTCAATAATATTATTAGTATAGGTATGCTAAATTAATTGAATAAACAAAATTTCTCTCTATTTGCTACAACGTGATTTATTTGCATTTTCACTTGTTATTCATAAATAACAAACCCAAGACGTCATTAGTATTTGAAAGAATGTGAAGTAATGGCGTTCCTAACAAGTTCTGACGGTTTCCGTAAGTGGATTTGTTGTTTTCTTCGATATGGAGCAAATGAATATCTATTCGTTGATGATCAGGCACACGATAATGACACTTCGAATCATATTTTGTTATACACAAAACTCAAATATATTGATCTGGCACTTGGAGTGGTATTTTTTATAGAAAGTTATCTCTCTAATAGGATTCAAAGTGTCAAAGTGAACGTATACATATCACATTCTAAAGTAACAACTAGTCTATAGAAAAAAGAAATTCTAACATAATAGTAACAAAAAAAACCCATTGATTTGGATTTGTCTGGAAAATGTCACATTCAAGGATACACATTACACATGTATCCCAAATAAATAACTTATCATATATTATTTTCTGATCTCTGTCCATCCACCAAAGAAAGTAACCCAAACAATGACAGACGCGTGATCAAAGCATGATCACCACGCACATTTGCATCTATTGGGTGAAATAACTAAGCCTCCTTATGCTGGCCAATCATTTGAATAATTGAATGGTTTTGAAATTTTGACATAGTTGTGACATGTGGTCAAAACAACATTTTTTTCGAAATAAAGAAATATAAAAAAATTTAATTTCACATACAGTTGTTTGTAGTTTCATTTTGGTGATACTAAGAAACGTGAACCAGACAGTCTTAATTTTTGTGAGCTTTCGACTATTCTTTCCGGACTTCCATCTCAGCGTGGTAGATTATGCCAATAGCCTTTCACGCATGATCGATTATTTTTAACGATGCAATTTTTTTCAGTAGAAGTTACGTACGATCAGACGCGAAAAGGCGAAAACACGTGCGATAATTCCAATATATCCGTTATAAAAGTAGCAATTGAAACAATGTAATACCGTTGTTAGAGTTCTTTTGTAGATTAAATCACATATATTATTGTGCCATACATGTTGCATCAGAAAATTATAACAATCGGGAATTGTTGACTGCTGTTCCACATGGACGATGGTGCATCATCAGCGCCTATGTTTTTTGAGGCGTAAATTTCAATTCCGTGTTATTTCTGAGGAATGCCAGTTGGCTACATTTCAGGCGTGAAAAATCGAGATAAGATAACGTATGCTCCAAAATGCGGAATATTTATTAGTGAAATTTTGTAGAAACTTTGTTTTGGTCAATATAAATAGTTATTGAAAAGTTTGATGTTTGATGAAAAATGCTAACAAACTCACGTTAAAAGTTATGGCTTCGTTGATATTTAGCCAGCATAAATTTCCACTTTCGAAGATGCTATTTGTGAAGAGATAACTGCTAGTTAATGGAAATACACATTTAGGTTAGATTAGGTTAGGTCAGAAGTGAGTGTGTCTATTCGACCCTACACCGCAACCCATAAAGGTTTATTGTGGCTCGCACCTGTTCAAACTCGACCAAATAAACCCAGCTTCTTGACGAAGCCGATTAGTTTGCATGGTGAGTGATCTTTCAGGTCAGATGGCAAAAGTGTGGTTCTACCAAACTCCGAAAACCTAATTCGATAAACGGCGGGGTAGGCACAAAGTATGTGCTCTGCTGTTTCATCATATTCCAAACAGAGGCGACACACACTGTCTTCTGATAGTCCGAGTCTCTGCATATGATGATTCAAATGACAGTGACCTACAAGGAGGCCTGTTAGACATCATAGTCCATCCCTACTGTAGTGTATCTCCTATAACTACACCAGTCTCGATACTACTATAGCCCAAAAACTTTTTGGTTTCAAGCTTCGAAGGGTGAATGAAAGCCTTGGAGTTAGCCAATCCTTGAAGATTTTGCCAGAAGTCTTTGAAACTTCTTGCTATCCAGGTGTTCAATGTTTGTTTGGCAAAGCCTAAAGCGATGCTAATGATAGGTTCTGGTCCGATGAAGCTACTTGCAGTACCCTTCTTTGCAAAGAAGTCAGCAGCCTCGTTGCCTTCCAGGCCAGTGTGACCAGGAATCCAGATCATAGACAATTTGTTGAGTCTTCCCATTGAGGAGAGTCGTTTTTAGGAATTTGCTACCAATTTAGACGTTGCTCGGTAGTAGCCAAAAGCTTCTAACGCCGCTTGACTGTCCAAGAAAATTTTTATTGACTTGTGTGTGAGGTTGCATTCTACCAATCTCTACGCACACAATTCAATAGCAAAGATTTCCGCTCGGAATACAGTCGCATAGGTCCCTAGGCAGGTTGATATCTCTGCCCTGGGTCTGCAACTGAAAACATCTCTACCAGGGCTTGAAGGTGTTTCTGATTATTCTGTGAACCAACAACTATCTGCTCTCAATATTACCTTCTCCTGGAGGATCCAGTCCTCTCTACTCGGGAAAAGTATTCTATAACGCAGTTCTTAGTTGACAATTGAAGGCATAAAGTCAGAAGTCATTCCCAAAATGCTGTGACTTCTAGTGTCAGCCAGCAGTCTAGTGCTGGCACCAACTGTGACCTACGTCCATCGTACTTAGGATATTACAAGCTACACTTTCCGACGTGGACTTTGCCAAAATGACAAGATAATTTGCATTAGCTTGCAGATCTACTTCTCATCCAACGAGGGCATCAAGCAGACTATTCAACAGGAGCGACCACAGAAGGGGACATATTACCCTATCTATCTTTGAGGGCAACCCCTGGCGACCCTGAACTCAATGACCTCGTCTTGAAGAGTCGTAGTTGTGGTTCTGTTTACCAGCATGGCATAGATTGCATTGGCGCTGACAATTCGACATTTTATAGAGAATGTGAAACCATCATCATCCAATCCTTATCTCTCATTATTGTATGCCTAATAGTTTTTTCAATTGGATCGTTGGAATGGCTGAATAAAACAATTTAGTTCTACTATTTTCTGTCCCCATTGTTTTCATAAGCTTCAGGAGGTGGGGGTCTTGGAACAATTTCAAAATTATTTTGCCATCTGGCATATTTTGGTAAAATGAAGTCTATCCTCGTTATTCCATCCATAGTAAAAATATACGGAAATGAAAATACCATACTGAAGTGTGTTTTTGAATACATTATGATCCGGACTTGTTTCTAAAAACCCATTTAGAAATACCTTACCTGCTCTGCAACAAAGTGGGGAGTAAGCCTCTGCATGGAATGGGGAACTTCATAAACTGCAAATCCTATAGCGTAAAGAGCTCTCTTCTTTTTGATATCTATCACATTGGTTTCATAGTACTGAGTTATTGATACCACCACGTGGCACTTGTTAGTAGTTGTCCTTGGAATTTGAACGTGGAACTGTGGGTTCATGGACGTTGTGTCTGAAAAATGGATCCACAAGTTGATATAACCGAGAAGATAAATGTACTTCAACAAAATATTTTGTCAACATAAAGTTAAAGCTTAGAATGTGTGAGTTGCGAGTTGATTTAGAAACCTGTTTTGGAACAATGGAGTTGCCTTTGTCTTTGGCGTTGTTTACGATTATTAACATTTATATGGTAGTGTAATACCCGGTATTGGAGTGAACGAAAAAACAAACAGAGTTTCACTAACTTTCAATTGATTACCAAAGTTCATTACACGCCCATAATATTTTCATATGAAGCAACCATGTAGCCACCCATAAGCGAAGTATCGTGAGACAGCTCATGTTCGCAAAAAAGGTCTACGTTAAAATCTGGAAGTGAGAACTACTAACTCTATTTCTGAACAGTAGTTTGAAGAATTTGGCAACTTTGCCGAGGGAGACAAACAACGGTTGTTGGCCTCAGGGGTACCTTCTTCTTTTCTAGGGCGCCTACTTCTCTGGGTGCCTTACTTGGCACTCGCTGGACTCACAGCTCAGAAAAGCAACGCCCAACGTCCTAACATCCAAAGGAACGAGACGGACATCCCACGAGGAACCATCCCACGAAGAGTTTTCCTTCAAAATTGATGTCAGAATCTAATAGGAGAATTTTTCCATGATATGGCGGTGGGGGAAAAAGTACTGTTGTTTCCATATTTTATTTTGTCAAGGGTTCATTTTGAGAATACAGTTAGTGAGCAGAACCTACAGAAGAATGACGGAGATATGTGAAATACGTATAGGACAACAGAAAAGAGTCATGATGGTTTAAAGAGTTCTATTACCTTATATAAACCCAAGTACCTGTCAAGAGAGTCACATCATATTTATATATGCATGTCAGATCTGTTTGACTTTCCACTTTTTTATTTTTGAACAAAAATGTGGGGACTTTCTATGAAAGGAATAGATAAATCAAGTTCAAAATGAACTCCTTACGAAAATGTATCGATCATGCATAGAAGTTTCTCAAAAAGTTAAAAATATTTGTTCAACAGCGAAAACTCAGCTAAAGTAGTATCCAGATACGTACTATACATAAGTAGGGAAGTGAGTACTACAATGAGAACTAGATTCTATAAGTTCAACCTTTATGCGTCAGGCCAGATACACAAAAATGTTCTTTAGGGGTAACTGGAAGTTAAAGCTTGAGTAGTAGTTGAGGTGACATTCAAGAACAAATTTTTTTGTATGATCTGGAGTTGAACTGATTTTCCAACTCATTTAAAACAGTTATAATTTTTTCAAACTTTAGTCAATAGCCCAGAAGTTCATTTTGAACAGTATTATTATTTTTATTATTATCGTAATATATCTTTCAAATAGTACCCTTGGGTGTAAGAGTGGACGAGGCCTCTATAAAGATAGTTTCCTATAAGATAATCTGTTGTAATGAATAAAAAATATAGGTATCATCACTGGAAAGTGTACGTACTCAGCTCGATCTAGCAATCGTTGTTAAAAAAAAAATAGAAACGGATCAGTCAATTCTCAGGATGAGGAGCTATATACGCCAATGCACAAAACCAAACTCACTACTCACCAACATAAGTAGGACCACCACCAGCATTATATCCTGTCCTCCACCTTCTTCTCGCCAAAACTGCCCTCCAGGGTTGTTTGGAATGCAACGCTCCCTCCATCATCCAATCATCAGGACCAATATGGACCAAGTCTAACTGGGTGAAATGTCGAGAAAAGTCTTCGAAAGACATCCTGAAATTATGTGAGAATAATATGACGGAGTGAACTGGATGTTCAACAAAACATTTACTTCAAGAAGCATCTTGAATTTTAGTTTTTCCAGTGTCACGACAACTAGTTTTTTCACAGAGACGAAAGGATATATCGCTTAATTGAAATTAATAGATCATAATATCACGGCATTATCCAAAAATCATACTAAGTGACAAAGAACGGAAAACACCCATTTATATTGAAAATATTTCAATAATGTTTTGCATGTGTATTTATGTTGAGGCCAGTAAAAAGCCAGTGAAATTTCAACCGTATTGGAAGCTATACTGCCCAGTTTTTCAACTATTTTTACTGTGTAAGCATTTACCATTTCTCCAATTTTCATTCTTATTTATACTTTAACTGTTGGAGGGTTCATTGTAAAGTGTTCCCTATTGTTAACACTATGCCATGAGTGCGAAGACTTCCTCGTATTCCTCAACTAAGTGATTTTGAGAGAGGACAAATTGTTGGCTTAGGTGAGGCAGGCTTTGCGTACCATTCTATGATGTTATCAGGCATGGACCCAGAAAGGCAAAGAATACAGAGCTAGGGGCACCGGTCCTCGCAGGGGAACAACAGCGCGTGAGGATCACCAATCAGAACTTTTGGCTCTTAGGGATCGGTTTTTTCTACTAGGGCAATTGCGACTCAGCGGTTTGAAGAACATGAAAGGGTTGTTGCAATGCGCCCAGTATTTTGGCGAATGAGAAGTTTCTGCCTTTTTTCTTATCATCTCCATTGGGTGTTGCTACTGACTCTCAAGTATCGACGCAACCGATTGCACTGGTGCAGAGACAGAATAAATTGGGATCAACAGTGGAATCGCGTAGTCTTCAGCGATGGATCTTGCTTCTGTTTGGGTAGGCACGCTGGACAAGCAAGAGTAAGAAGGAGTCGTGGTGAAAGACGAGATCTCCAGTTTTTGTGGAGAGGCATGTCCACCATACTGTTGGTTTGATGGTGTGGGGTGCCATTGCATATGGTAGCAGGATACCTTTAGTTTTCATTAGAGGTAACATGAGAGCTCCTCTTACATTCACGAAGTAGTGGAGCCTCATGTCCTTCCATATCTTAAGACCATCAGGAACCACACATTTCAATGAGACAATGCTGAACTGCATGTGGCTAAAGTATTTCTAGACTTCATGGATCTGCATTACATTAACCCCTTACCACGGCCAACCAGATCACTCGATCTTTCGCCGATCGAACATGTGTGAGATATTTTTTGTCATAGACTGCTGAATTTACAACAGACTCAACAGACTTTGGCAGCACTTAGACATGAGTAAGAAGTAGGGTGTAAAGAGATACCCCAACAGGATATAGACCACCCTATCAGGACAATGCCCAGACGTATCCACTAGTGTATAAGACATGGAAGTTCTGCAACATACTAATGAACTTCACTGGTTTCACAATCATCCAATTTCCCTGAAAACTTACTCTCGTTAGTTTGCTATTATCTGTCAAGTATGTAAGTGAAAAATTATCAAAATCATTTTGAAATAAAAGTGTGTTTACCTCTCTTTGCCACTTAGTATAATATACTTATATTATTACCCAATCCAATGTTACATATCAAAAAAAATGGAAGAACGAATACTGAATTTTTCATTGAGATTGCTCAATACTGCTCAACAGGAGCTTGGTTAGTCAAACTTTCGAAAAAAAACCTCAGAATCTTCCATCAGGTATTTTTGCATATGTAGCCGTTACTACGTGGTAAGAGATTATCATGAAAAATGAGAAATTAAAATTTTATATGTTTTTACCACTTTTATTCGTAACCTAAGTTACTGCAGTTTCGTCCTATGAGGACATTTTCAAACATTCACATACATTTTAATGTATGTAAAAGTATGAATATAAAAGAAGTAAAATATATAAATATATAGAATTATAAGAAATTCTTTGAACCTACCGACTCAATTAAAAAGATACACAAGAACATATTTAAAAACGGTTAAAAGTGTCATAGTACAAATGACGAATGTTACTTGAAACAACATTACAAATATAAAATTTGATTGTCAATAAGGAACATTCTTATAAAATGTAGTATTATGTCATAAATTCACAAATACTGTGGCAGTTTTTCTTAATAAGCAATGCTTCAAGTCTAGATTTAAAAATATTAATATTTAGAGATATTTGGATAGAGACATCGAGGTGGTTAAAAACTTTGCATCCCAAAAATAAATGACTTTTTGATATCGGTTAGTTCTATACAAAGCAGGCACAAGAAGATTTCTGGATCTAGTGCAATATTGATGATCTGTTCTACTTAAAAATTCATCTTTATGTTTGTAAACATATATACATAGTTTATATAGATTCAAGCCTGTCACAGTTGAGATCTTTAGTCGCTTAAAAGCCTCTCTACATGACTGCCTCCATTTTGGTATTGCAATAATTCTCACAGCAAATTTTTACTGAGCGAAAACACGTGACCAAGAGGTACATGTACCCCAGTCGAGAATACTATATCGCAGATGGCAGTTGATGTTTGCATAATAAAAGATAAATAATATGTTTTCGTGACAATGATTTGATAAGAACTTCAACGCATAACAATTTTTTCTTAACTTTTTACAAAGTATATCGACGTGTGGTTCCCAGCTCATTTTATAGTCGAATGTTAGTCCAAGCAACTTAGTCGTTTCACTAGTATATACTTTCATGTCATTGTCCTTAAAAATTTGAAACTGTTCCATAGTTCCCCTCAAAATAAATTTCATTAGAGAGGTTTTAGATACGTTTACCGTCAGAAAAATAGGGGGTACCTCAAGGAACTAGCCTCAGACCTTCTCTTGTAATGAGTGTGAATGACGAAGAAGTTCATATGTGATTTCGACTTACCTGCAGGTGAATATTTGTCTTTTTGAGGCTTAAAGTTGAGTATTTCAAACGCCCTGTTGATGACCACATTATCAGCTAGATCTCCCAATCCTATCGCCCCCACGGACACCCAGGAATTGAAGCAACGCAATATCTTTACGTTGATCTGCACTTGGTCTTGCCACTCTGTTCCGTAGAGGTTCGAACAGTGCTTCAGGAACTCGTTCACGGTAGGGGCACAATACCTCATGTCTTCCAGTACTTCAATTCGTCTATTTTCTCCTAATCTGAAAGCAAATTCGCGTTCAACCTCCAGAAACCATCGATGACAGATGGTGAATATTTGATTAAACGGACTAAATATGAAGCTACAACATGGCGCTACGCTACAACAGTGAAGTTCGATGTGTACTGAGTTGAACCTCAAAACGATGAGCAGCCACAGTCATGAGCCATTGCAACAAATATTCAACTATGACTTACCTTACAGACCTACTCTCTAATTCTTCTGGAAACACAGTTAAAACTTCTAAAAGCGGCCATATATTAGTCTGCGAGAATTTGTTGATCAGATCTAACGTAGGTTTCTGCCAGGAAGGCATCTGCAGCGCCAGGTCTGCGAGGGCGACGCACAGCTGAGTCACGATCACAGCACTGGTGCATTCATTTATCTGACTAATGTGTTCTAGTAGAGAGTCTCTCAAGGAATTGTGAACCTCCAAAGGCAGTTCGTGGAAGGACTGATGAATTTTCGTTCGCATCGTTTGGGCTGCGAAATAGCACGATTCCAGGTCTCTTTTGAGGTGAAGGAGTTCGTCTGCTACTGTCCACGCGTGGACCTGAAAAGAGATTTGATTAGTAATCATGATAATTCTTTTAAATATAGGATAGGTCGTAACAAATAAAAATCTTTGTAGAAACTAGACGAAACTTATTTTCTCTATCCTATTTTCGATATGAATTTCTACAAATAATCATGTCATCAATTGAACAACTATTTATCCATTCATTTGACACTTTGGTATAGTCCCAGTAACCAATATTGTGCGCTCTTAAAGAGTTCGGCTTTATCAAAGGCCATACAAACAATAAAGAAAAATGAACTGCCTGCCGACTAATCCACGTGGACTCTAGAATTGGCGATTCGTATTGGATACTTGTTACTAACCGAGTTTTATGATTGGCTGAAGAGTGGCAATATTAAATTTGAAATTATGTTACAGTGACGAATAGAAATCGGTGAATGCGAGTATGGTTATCGTCCGTCGTCTCATGAATTCTCAGTTCGGCAGCTCATCGCGATTTGAGTGTTCGAATTCGATATTGGCACAGTTATAATTAGTAAAAATTTTTGTTATCTGTTAAAAATGTAATGAGTGTGATAACAACGCAGACTTTTTCCAGTGTAGTGATTCCAATAGCGATGGTGAACAATGCGAAAAAGAGATATCAGTGAATAAGATTCGGATGCATTTGAATATTGAAACACAGAGAGTATGTTTCAATGTATATAAGAATCTACATCTCAAGTTTGGTTTCGAGGGAAA
>WOGR01004151.1:0-15045 GCA_015342045.1 Leptinotarsa lineolata | reverse complement strand
AGATATATATGTATTCCAAAAATAAATATATCGAAATGAAGTACGGAACGTTCTCCTGTCCCAAAGTTCCTGAATGACTGCCGGAAATGGTTGCCCTATTAGTATTGCTCGAAAATAACAAAGTTTGATTTCAAAGAAATGGTCATTCATCTGAGAAAATTTGTAGGTTAAGTGTTATACGAAAAGATTATTTCCTGAAATATTCTCAGCTGGATGCTGGATCGATATGAGCACAAAATAACAATTTTCAAATCATATCAGTTCAGTACTATGTATTCTTCTCGATTCCAATGAAGTTAGTACTATTCAGAAAAATGTTTCGCTTCGAATCATTAATGTCTCATTATACCAATGAGTGTCGACCAAGATATTGATATTTCTGAATATGATTGTTGGTATTCAAGGTGGAGTTCAAATTCAAGTATTGTTGTCTCATTTTTGTGAGGTTAAGTGGATGTGTGAAGTGATTTACACATTCATTTGAGCTGTCTCTGTAAAGTTAGGGTCTATTGACCATCCTAATCATAATATTGTTACAACTTCGGGATTGGGGTTGCTCAGGGGTAGCTTTATGAGGGAAACTCCAGAATACCAAAATAAAAGGTTTATTGCCTAGGAGTTGTACATGGAGGTCCTTCCCCAATCAGGTCTAACTAACAACTGTCTTCTTCTTATACATGGTAATACATGTTGACATCATCAAAACTGTCAATTCGGGGAATCAGCTACCGTGGACCCCTCTCGCTCCGTACGTCTCGTGTTGATCACAATGACAATACGTTGTCGTATCGCTTACTAAACTAAGGGTAGAGTCCTTAACCGCCATAGGTCGTCATCTCGCCATAATATCCAATTAGGCCTGTGAATTTCTATAGAAGAATTTATGCAGAATTTTTGAAATTCAAATGATGACACCTGGATATCAATTTCATGGCTGTCAGTATTATTGCTGTTGGGAAGGAGATTTGTATTGCTGTAAAACTTTATTTGTTGATCTACCTTCAATTTTTTCGTAATTATATCGGTTTGGAGTAGACTTTTTTTAGAAAATGACTTTATATGAACTGTCATCACATGATATTCCCGAGTTCACATATGCACGATTTTCTCATCTTGGAGGAAACCATGAGTTTATTTCAATGACAATTCAGGACATTCCAATTATGTGTGTTACATCAATGAAATTATCCATATAAAAAAGAGTACGTTTCTTATAGACGAAACGTCGTAATACAAACGGCAAAAGTTATCTCGTACAGCTCAAAAAGTGACAATAAAAATGTTTTCAATATATGCTTGGAATAACGCTAGAAAAAAAAATAAAGCAAAATCTTCGTATTTATATTTTTTCGAATATATTTTAAATAAATCGGATTTTTCTGGATTTTGAAACATTTTAATAATGAGTTCAAAAATGGGCAACTTTTTTCTAATTCAACCGACTTTGTAATTCATACAATTTTCAGTTTTCTCGAATTGGCCTTCCCTATTTTGGACAGACGGTATAAAAAGGGCTTGATTAAAACAAAAATTGTCGTAAAAAATCTTCCATAACTTTATGAAAAATCAAGATAATAATATCTCGAAAGGGAATTTATTCGAATTTTAACGGCATTATTAATTCAAACTTATCAATCGATATTTTCAACTAGAAAAATTAATTCATGTTGTACATACACTGCCTTAAGAGACGATGCGTCTAAGGCGTTAACGGGCGTGGCGAAATCTATTTTCGGTGATGAATTGAAATTATGTATGATGGAGGGAGAGTACCAGGGTGCGGAACTTTCTCATTGTGAATTCTTTCCCGTTTCAAATGGTTTTTTCTATTTCTATTGAGCTCCTATAAATAAACTTAATGCCTTTTGTTTTCACCTCAATTTTTCAATAACAATTGCAAATTTGTGTGTGCTTTTAAATCATTGAAACACATTTTTCTAGGCATCATTTTGAATCCAAATAGCTATCGTTCATATTTTCATTAGCTCATTTTCCAACCTATAAACTAGACTAAAATGTTCAGAGGCAACACTGGGTACTGATACTGGCTATTTACTAATTGAAAGCAAAACAGATGTTATTCCATGCATCTATTGATCGAAAAAAAAAACTCTTATGCTGCCAACTTCAATGACATATCTGTATATCAGTGGAAAAATGAAAAATCGAAGATAAAATTCTTCAAATGTAGTTCTCTCCGCTAAATAGGTTTTCACATACCTGACTCCCTTTAATGACTTAATGAATATTTTCGTTGAAGTGTTGTTCTAAAATATCCAGTTGTTAGTTTCACAACAGGCATTATATTGAATCAGCTCAGACATCAAACGGCTTCAACTGGAACATAATATGACTTTTGAAGTTTCTTCGACAATACGATTATTCGAAACGAGTTTTCCCTAACGAGCAGTTTTTTGCCTCACATTTATCTCATGAATAAATTTCCATATTTAATGCTCATCTCATGATGAACGGTAGAAGGAATTGTAACTTGAAGGGAATTCGAAAAGTTTATGAGTTCGATGTTTTGAAAGTTTTGCGACCGAAATAACTCAAAGTGAAAGAAAACCCATTTGGTAAATATTATAGTCCATAGAAATATGAGTGAAAGGAGAGAAAGGTTTCATTTCTACCACATAAGGTTTTTCTGGTAAAAAATCTGTTTTTCCGTTAACCCGCTGTCGCGTTGTGCGATCTAAGGACTAACGAGGTATCACTTTTTACCGTGTGACTGCTGAGACATCTTTACCGGCAGCAAGAGGTTGCATATCTCGATACGGATCTAGAAGTGATTTCAAATTGAGGTGGACCTAACAAGGTTCAATTCAATACCGCAAAAACCCAGGCATCGGTTTTCTCAAAAAAGATAAATGTCTCCGAACTAGATATAATAATGTCAGGACAGACAATTCCGCTTTCTGCATCGATGAGTTTGTTGGGGTTTAAAATAGACACCAATATGTCTTGGCACAATCATGTCGCTGAAATTGCAAAGGCTGCTTCTCAAAAGCTTCCGAACCAGAAAACTGATGATTTATAAAACTCAGATCAGACCTTCTTTGGAGTATTGTTCTCATGTATGGAGCTCCGCCCCTAAACATGCCCTGAAGCTGCTCAGCTGGATTCTCTACAGAAAAGAGCCATCCGCCTGATTGGAGACGCAAACATCACTTGCAACCCTGATACAGGAGATTTGTCTCTCTTCTATAGACACTTCCACGAGAAGTACTCAAGTCACTTGGCACATCTGAGTCTACCAAAAGCGGCACATATCAGAAATACGCGATGGACTGTGTCTGCTCATCGTTTTCAGGATCAACTCAGTACATCTCAAACTACTGTTCAAGAACTCTTTCATTTGGAGAACTGCGTTCATGTGGAATACATTTCCTGAGAAGGTTTTTCCAAATGGATTCAATATCCAGCAACGGGCATGTTAGCATATATCTATGAATTCACGAAATATGAAGAAAATAAGACATGTTTGATATGTGTAATGATATATCCATTAAAATACGTTATGTGGATGATAAATGAGCCTAATGCATCTTTTGCTTTCAATATTTTTCATTCAGTATGTTGTGACATTCTTCGCTCGGTCCGGCCAGCGGCGGACGTTACAATTTGACGCACCTGGCTTCGAGTCTGAATTCTTTTCATGGAAAAAATTCAACTTCGATGACTCTCGGGCGTCAGCTTTTTAAAGTGATGTGCTTCGATTTTCCCTTGTCGAAGCGGAAGAAAGGCCCGGGGTAGCAGCAGATGGATATACGGTATCCCAGAGGTCAGTTATTTCGACTCTCCCGGAGCTTGTCTACCACTGTTATGGCAGATTGGAATATCGGCTGCTCAAGAGAGAAAAAAAAACTCATAAGAACTATTTTCGAGACATTATAGCAACTTCAATGAGATGAGTGAAAACACATTGTTCGTTCACAGATACACACGACCTCCCACAAGGTCTAACATTTGGTGAATGGGCGCTGGCAAAGTTGGAGGAAGATCCACATTTTTATCGATGAGGCGATGAGGCTCATTTCTGGCTGATTGGATACGTTAACAAGCAAAATTGCCGCATATGGAGTGAAGACCAGCCACAAGCATTGCAAGAGCTACCGATGCATCCCGCAAAAGTCACTGTTTGGTGTGGATTATGGGTCGGTGGCATCATCGGGCCGTACATCTTCAAAGACGACAATGGCCGAAAAGTTACTGTAAACGGCGAGCGCTACCGTGTGACGATTGACGACTTTTTGCTGCCCAAAATGGAAGAATTCGACATGCCTGACATGTGGTTTTACCAAGACGGTGCCACATGCCACACGGCACGCGAACCTTGACATTCAATTGAATTCTCTCTTTCATTGCGACGACTGGACTTTGGTGTCGATGTCATAACCATATACCCAAAATTCCTCCGCAGTTATGATCGTTGTGAACAAATCTAGATCGCCGTTGAGGTCATTCAAAAATTCTTGAGCGATGCTCATGCGACGATTTTTTTGAACAAAATTCAGCATTTTTGAAACGAACTTTGCTGCCACACGCTTTATGCCCAAAATTTACGAAAAAATTGCATGAGATGGGTCAACCGATATGCCGACATCCTCAGCAACCTCTCTGATAGTGAGTTGACTATTCTACATAACAATTTTCTTTACTTTCTTAGATTTTCATCGGTTGTCGGTGTGCTGGGACGTCCAAGGCGAACGTCGTCATTCACATATTCCTGATTTTCTTTGGAAAGCATGTACCACTTTTAAACATTCTTTGACTTAGATTTCAATTACCGTATGCCACTGTCAACATTTCAACTGTTTTTTAGCACTTAACGCCAATTCGATAGCAGAAAATCGCCGAACACACAGAACACTCGTATGCCTCTTATCAACAAACCAAACATGCTGAACACTTGTCTCTAACATCTGTTCGAGACAAGTAAACCAACAAAAAAAATGACAATATCGCTAATTGAATGTACGTCGCCCGCGAAATTTGAACATTTACTTTATTTTTTTAACAGACCTTGTAGTTTTTTCTTCAAACGTGTATCTGTCAGTGCTTTTTGTGTAAAAATTTTGGTCGAAAGCTTCAGTTTTGAAAAGGCAGATCATTTTTTTTCCGAATTGAAGAAAAGTTACAATGACTTAATCACAGTTATTATTTATGAACAAAATATAAATAAAGAAGATTCAATATACATATCCCACTTTCAAGTTTTCCAATTAAAAAATACAATATCCTATTCAGAAACCGGTGTGAGCAGTAATGTCGAAAATTTGAGTGCTATTGGTGGTAGGTTGACTAGCGTTTTAAAGTCATCGTAATGTAATTTACTAGGTTATTTATATAAGGATGCTCTAGAACAGAGGTTCCCAAACTTTTTCATATCGTAGACCACTTTCAAAATTTTGCCGGTAATTAACAGTTTTCGAATAAAAAGTGAGATTTGATTGGTTAATTAATTACATAATTGGTTGTAATAACTGCCATTTTGTTAGTAACGGAAAAATTTCATTCATAGGAAATATAAAGTTGATGCATAACAGATATACTCATTTAGGTCAGTCACAATATTCAATAAGAAATTCGATATTTTTTCAACAGACTAAACTTTGAATTAATTTATGATTGTCGACCTTTAGCGGTCTCATGGGAGATATGTTAAGCCCCACGTAGACTAAACGCACCGATGAACCCACATCTGGCGATAAGTGTCAGACTGGGAACGAAAAAAACGCAAGCTAAGAGTTTTGATTCATTAGCTTCGCTAACACGAAATCTGGCAATACTGAATAGGCAAATTTATTCACAATGCTAACTGACCAATGACTTCGATGAAAAGGAGATATGAGTCTTGAGGAGGAAGGGTTATAGAAAAAATTGGGTACTATTGAAAAGAGGAAACCAATAAAGGAACTGATCGAGGGAGGAGTGTTAGAGACGGTTTCGTGGACTTGGGGCACTAATTGAGAATTTGTCAGTTTCGAGAGGAGAGTTGTGATTTGACCAGCGGGCAAGACGGTTCTGCGTTTTTAGAAGGGGAATTGTGATTTGACCATCGAGCGGGACGGTTCTGAAGTTTTATAAGGGTTGCAACTTGATCAGCGGGTGAGACGGTCCCGCGTAATAACAAAAAGTTAATTGATATACGGGAGTTTTCGAATTGATCATCGGCGATCAGAGAGATTTAGTTCAGCGGTTCTCAGCGGAAGTAAAGTATAGTGAATTTGCGGTAAATCGCGGTCAGGGAATTGATTATTGAGTTTGATGTTTTTGTGGCACTTAAAACGAGCAATCCTTGTACAGCCATACCATTCCCGAGATGGAGTATCAGGACCTAGCAGAGTATCGTGAGTCAGCTTGGATTTTTTACTAACCCCCACGTTATTCAGAGAGAGAGAGAGGATATCAATTTAAGTTCGTCTTATTTGCTGTTGCGTCTTGAGGGACAATGTAAGAAGGGCAATAGTTTGCACCAAACCCCTTTTTGTATGTGTTGATATCAGAATAGTAGTACGACGAACTAGAAATAGTTCGTCGGCCAGGCAAGTTCAAATAATCACGTCAGAATTTCCGCCATTCTGCTGCTAATTTCAATTCAATTAATTTCCTTTGTGCTATTGACCTTAACAAATTTTTTCGACAAGTTTCTACACTGTGTTGTTACTTGTTAAAAACCTACGTTGTTTCACGGTTGTGCTGTGGTGAATGTCGAGAAAGTGAAGTTGGTCAATCAAAAAAGTTATTCCATTCAATATTACTTTCTTAACATCTACTCACAGCACAAGAAACCAATAAATTCTCACTTACTTTATTTGGAAAATTCCCCATTCGGTGTTGTAAAAATAAAAAGAAAAATAGTATATTTTATTGTGTTATTTATTCAAATAGGTATGTAATTACTACACCATTACTCAGTCGTAATTAAAATTAAACACTATCAACGTAACTTCTACACTACAGTGACAATCACAAAATAGTTTTCAATGGAAGGAATGTACTTGTTGATGGATTGACAGCAATATTTGGCTTCAGTTTTGTTAGAGATAACCGTGAATCTCCCCGTTCTGTGATATCCAATCTGTTCCTTTTTAGTTCTTCACTATCGAAACCAGATAAATTTTCGTGGACCCCCGCTTACATTGTGAACCCCCATTTTTTGTTTGTTTCAAGGTGATTGACAATGTTTCGTGGTGAATTTGATCAGTTCGAACTTCCATTGTCTAATATTGTATAAGATGATTTGAAATCCCTGAAATGAAAAATACAATTTAAATTGAAAGATTAGCTGAAAATAATAAATATATCAAACAAAAAAACTTCAAATGATTTTACAGTGAAATAAAATACAAGACGATTGTGGATACTAACAATCGGAACGTCGTGAAGTAACGTGACTTGAAATCGCAATTTTTTTTTATTTCATTTATTACTTTTTTGTTTTTAATTGTTCCATTTTTCTACTTGTATTTCATTTTACTGTAGAATCATTTCAGGGTTTTTTGCTCAATAAATTTTATTATTTTCAGTTAATCTTTCAATTTTCAATTGTATTTGTTATTTCAGGGATTTTAAATCATCTTATACAATAATAGACAATGATGGAAGTCCGAACTGATGAAATTTCCTATTTTTGGTCACGCCAACGTAGACCCCGCCGAGTCTCTCGTGGACCCCTGGAGGTCCATCTGGACCACTTTGTGAATCACTGATCTAGAAGGTAAAATTGAGTTTGCATTGGACATGCTATAGTGAAATACGCGTTGCGTTTTGTACACTATATTGAGAAAATCTCACAATATATGTAAATATGTAACTCATAAAATATGTTTGATTCATATCCAAGATCCCTATTGCGAGATCTAGGATGCATGTCTCATCAAAATACAGAGCGCTTTTATTGTCCCCCATACATTCTGAGATAAACGACCGACTCTTGAGTTATTTGCCGGCGTGTTCGACAACAAAGAAAATTCGATGCATCTCAAGTGGACGGGCATTCCAAGGATCTTATCCAGGAAGCCTGGGTGGTGGAAATAACTCCCAAGAATTTCGAACCAATCGATCGGTTCCTATAAGAAGTCGAGTGAGTGCTTTTAATCTTCTCTGGCAGTCCAAGTGGACATGAAAAGACGGCATATTCAATAGAGTTTTATCAGTAGTGACTCGAACATTCTGATAATCTAGTGTCATTTCGAAAAATTTGAGTTCACTCTCACATTATGTCATTTCTTGTAATATCACCCAGAGTGATTTAAAATTTGAGGCGAATTGCAATATACAGTAAGTTTAAATATTCAAGTGAGGCATTCCTGGGACAATTTCAAGAAAAAAAGTCTAAATGAAATTGCGTCCAGAAATGCTTCATTTCGGAAATACAGGGTGTTGAAATAGAATTTTTTGTTCGTTTTCAAAAATAACTTCTGCAATAAATGAGTTATTCGCACGGAATTCAGTACCCGGAGATTTTTTCGACGAAGGAAATCCTAATTTCATATTAATTTTCATGTTACATCTAGAAGGCGCTGCGTATGCTCTCATTATTTATTTCAAATTTGTCAGTATACTTTTGGTACTTTGCATGAAAAAACCTAATTTCAACACCTTTTCCAAGTAAAGAAGGCACACTTCCTCAACAAGGCTGGAGGTGATCGTTTTCGAGATATATATATAATTTTCTCTATTGATGATTATTTTGCTCCTAGAGCTCTAAGTGAAGTTGATGAGAACATTACAAAAACCAAGTATGTGGTGGATCTCGTCGGAATAAACAACATTTTCCTATAAAATGTTTGATGAAAATAAGTAAAATTGCAATAAACTTATGACAAAAGCCAACCATGTTTTGAAAAATCTCATCAATAATATTCTGTGTCAATAGTATTCTGGAGTTTTTTCATCATTATCTGATGAGAAATGGTTACATTTCAGTTGAAAAAAAATGATAGTTATATTTTCAAGAAAATCAAATGTTTAAATTCAATCGATTTTAATATTAATCAAATCGCTAAGTTACAAGTTTCGAAAATTAAGAAAGTCTATATTGGTACTAGTTGAGCTGGCAAACGTTGTTTTGCTACATGAATTATTTCTATCAGAACAAAAAGACTCACAAATATTGATCCCTTCATGCTATACTTTATACAATACTTTCCGTTAGTCCATGTTTAGCTAACAAAATCAAACTGGATTGCCCACTCGAGAGCATGCCACGTATAATTGTCCGTGTGAAAATCATGATGTGCTCAAATCCAAGCCACAAACGGACATTTTTCAGCCTTGGAAGTTATTAATGGTCATTGCAATTTACAATTAGATTGGCATTTACACATTTGAAATGATCTTGGTATCAATATATTTTCATCTTGGAACTTGCCATTCAAAATGCTGGCTTCGACAACCTTTTCAATCAATTTTGTAATGCCTGATCGCGTGCCTTTGCACAGCCGTGGTGGATTCAAGTCACGGAGCGCTACAACCTTCAGTTTTAAATCATGCTGTGGTATGGCTGACAAATCCAATGAGTCCAAAAACTCTATTGAGTACTTCACTGCTTCGGGAGAAGGCTTATTGTGTGAGAGAGATAGGAGACCGGCTTCGTTTTCATCACTAGTCCGTGCTGTTTATTGAGCGAGAAGTGACACTGGTAGGCAGCTTCTGCGAATGAGTCGAGTACTTATCCCTACCATTTTTATCGATTCTGTTACCATTCAAAGTGACTGCCTACATAATATCTAGCTGTTGGATGACCTCTTCTTCCCATAGACACTGATGAGTACGTTGTTCGGTGAGTCATCTACGAATGCAATCATAGCAACAAATCTTGAAGCAATGTGGATATAAGTGAGCAACACTTAGCTTTTCCGTGCAAACGAAACATCTAAACACTTCGATCAAAATTTCAATACTGTGGTCGTCATGTTATGTGCCCAATTTGTTTCTCGATGCCTTTTCAGATTGTCAAATCTGATAACTGAAAATATCCAAAAAAAATACATAACTAGAAATATGTTTATGAATTTGGTAGGGTCCATGAAGTGCATAACAGTAACTCAATGATTGATTCATGGAAATAGGTTCATGCACCAGTATTGAATCGTGAGCAATGGGATCATCGATTTGCAGTGGAAACTGTCATGCACAATTTGCTTTTAGTAGTAACAAACGAAAAATATATATTCTTATAATCGAAAACTTGCAACTTATCAGTAAGCTTGAGGACATAACATTAAATGCCTCAGGTGGAAAATGCATTTTTTTTTAGTTTTCTCCTTATGTAATAAATGTATGTCACATAAAATTGGTATTTGATAAAAATAATGATCAATATAATTTCAGGAGTATAAGCCACCAATTGGGGGATATTATATGCCTTTCATTAAGTTACCCTTATGCATCAGATGAATTGGTTAGCATTAATTGAATCATATCCTGGGTTTCATTCAAAACTATGCATTCAACAAAGTCATTAACTACCTTACAGATGTGATCAAGAAAATGGATTTCATAAATAGCGGAAACCATTCTTTAATTGAATACGTTTTGAAACGGTTCAAATAATAATAACTTGTGTGCAAAAGCTTTCAACCTAACTTCAATCACAAGACTATAATCAATATTCTATAACCTCACCTTTGACAAGTCACCTCATGAATATTTCACACGCAGTACACCAGACCGATGTTCTTAGTGAAATTAGAGAATTTTCAAAGAATAACTAAACACATTTGTGTAAGGACAGTCATCTATTCGAAACCAAAAATAAATTGTAAAATATTCTGTGACCAAACCGTAAATTTCATTTACACGCAACTTATCAATATTGCCACTTTTTAAAATAGTGTGGAACCCAAATAAAAATAAACCAGTAAGTCAACTCCCACTTCTTTCATTCATAAACTCACAAAGTTCTCAGTGACCTCGAAACGAAGTGCGGAGCCGATATCGTTCTCTTACCATAGGCGTGCGCTCATTTAAAAACGAAATTTTTTTATTCCGTTCGGCGCTTTCACCGGCTCTTCAAGAACCCAACCTTTGGAACATGCGTTGATATCCAACCGTTTATTATAACTAATCCGATGCCCGCGGTACCTTCAAATCCTTAGATACTGAAGCACTAAACGCGTTGGATGAAATCTCATCCTAAGAGCGGTTGAAGGTCACCGGCAACTCGGGCGGATCACGTGGTGAGAGATCCTACTGGTTGTATTCTGCTGTGGTGGAACAGCCAAATGAAACAAATTTATCACTGCAACTATTATATATATTCATGAAAAAATCTGAAACATGACAATTACATCCTATTACATAATCATTTTTATTAATTTTGGAGTAAAGGTTTTAACCCCATAGTTTCAAAATG
This sequence comes from Leptinotarsa lineolata, assembly GCA_015342045.1. NCBI lineage: Eukaryota > Metazoa > Arthropoda > Insecta > Coleoptera > Chrysomelidae > Leptinotarsa > Leptinotarsa lineolata. The sequence goes on along the minus strand of WOGR01004151.1, from coordinate 3,680 downwards.
GAAAGCACATACTTGTGACACAATATTTAAAAAGAACTATTGTTTATTTGATTTGATAATTTGATTGACTGGTGCCTCAGCTACACTTGTCTTATTATAGTCAGTTAGTTTTGCGCAAATTTGGCAATACAGTTGATCACCACCCGTTATATTTTAGATGAAGTTATATTTTTAGATGATTCAACAACAAGCTTTGCACGGACTGGTTATTTGTCATAGAGGGAAACGCTAGTTGAAGTTTCAGAAAGTCACATATGTTTTTGCTTACTCTTGAACATGTGTCACAAACTGATTTAGTGGGGATTTTTCCAGCAAAAGATCTACGAGCACAAGATGAGATAGACTGTACGGAATCATTCAATCCAGAGTGGTCAGAAGTATTGAACCTGCTATTTTCCTGTTCACAAAGAGTATTCAACAAAAACCCCAAGAATTCGAAACAATCCTCTTGTCCTGAAGAGTATCTAGTGGACTTCAAAGACTAGAAAATCGGTTGGTGGGAAAGATGATACATTTTTACGAAACTACAGCTGCATGAACAGGTGTTTGAGATTGGTGAATAAGTAGAAAACATTCTCGTTCTCGTTCATCGTCAGAACGTCGTTCTTGAAATTCTTCCTCATGAACAATACTTGTAAAATGCTATTTATGTAGCAAGTGTTTCCTGAATTATCTAAACCAATTTTCGTCGACAACTGTTTGGTGAGTCACAAAGAAGAACAGGTTCCACATAATCTACATCAGAACCATTTCTCAAGCTACAACCGATCCTTCCAAGTAATGAAGGGTTTTGTAGAGGGATCGATTTGGCTCTTGCTCCATGAAGCTCTTCTACGGAAAGGGAACCAGAACCACGAGGACAGCATCTCATATTTGAGGGACAGGAATGAATTATTTCCATTAACGCTACTGAAAAAGAAGAAGGTGGATGAATCACTCGAGAATTGACCTTGATATGAGACTAATGAATATACATATATCTCGGCTTGTTTCAAAGAGATTTTAGTTCCGTATTGAAATGAGGGCAATGCATGATCTCATCAAAATTATGTGAAGGAGGAACAGTTCCAAGGACCAAAGCAAAACTAACTGACTATAATAAGACAACAAATATGCTGAGGTATCAGTCATTCTAATAATAACACTGGTGATCTTCCAACATGACCCAACCTCAGACAGAAACACAAAAATCTTACGAAGGTTAAACATAGATGAACACTTCAATCTAGCAGACCACTATTATAATCTTCATGCAGTCATTGTTCACTGCGGGTCTGGCGTTGAATCTGGTCATTATTACGCTTTGGTCAAGGATGAAACGGACTGGGTTGAGTTTGACGATAGTCGTATCACAAAATTTTCTGGTGATATCTTGAATTCATTGGGTTTTCCTGCAGCTGAGAAAGCAAATGCGGCACTGGAATCAATCAAGTCGCCCAGGAGCGCCAATTGATTTTTTGTTGTTGTTTCATAATTTTTATTCCCTTTCAAATTTTGAATTACTACTAATGAATATGTTCCAAATAAATAATCTGAAATCAAATTACTTTCAACGGTCCAAACCCTTATATCTGTCAGAGGTATTCGATCAAGAAGTACAGGCTTTCCATATAAAAATACGCTACACAGTGGAAAATCACTGCAGAGAGGCCCCCTTTCAACTAAAATTTTCCTCCTTTCATGAATTAACAAATTTTAATCTCCTCTCTTTCCCAAATGCCCATCTGACTCCAGAATGACGAATCTAACTACGAGCAGGAGAATTAAAAAATTCATCAAAGAAAGTAAATAAATTGTTCAAAATATAGGCGATACTAACTTTTTCGGGGTTCGAAAGTACACCGACAGTCAAGTTTAACGATTCACCAAATTCGCCCAACAAAAAAATTTCAATCAACCGAAGTGATTCTGAATGAAAATTTAATGCAGGGAACTGTTATTGGCAATGAATATTCAATTTCAATTAAATGGTTCGAGGCGTCGTCAGCGGATCCCTAACAGCAAGTAATCCTTATTAATTTAGGGATTTTGCTAATGCAAAACAATAATATTATTAGAAATGAAGATTGAACGTTGATTACGAACAGGATAACGGGAGCTTTCTGAATACGTTGAAATATGGTAATCTGTTTTTGTAGACGTAAATATGATCATTTTTATGTAGTTTATGAGATAAAATACATTTATTTTCTCATAAATGAATCCAAATGACGTCTTTCCGTCAATTTCTCAAAGCGGAGAAGACTCAAGGTTTGGGATTTTTTCATACGATTCAAATGGGATTCTTCAAAATTTGGATTTTTTGAAAATTGAACATTAAAGTCGTTTTTCAATGATAAATAGGGAGATCACAAATATTTTTTTGGTGTTTTTCCCAGGTTTTATCTCGATTTTTTTTTTCCATTTTTTCCCGGAAAATGTGGTTAGAAGCTTTTTTAGTCATTTTCTATAGATGAACTAAATATTGAGGTTTGAAAGATAGTAAATTTTCCAAAAAGTGAAGTCAGCAATACACTTAGCTCACAGTGTTGTCAAATTGAATTTCTCAAAAAATTTCTTCGGCATCATTCATAAAGAATTCACAATATATGTTGCGTATTTTTTATGAACATAACACAAGGGCTACAGAAAAATGCACAGGCACCGCTGTAAGAGCGGTCAGTGCACACTGCTAGTCTTACTCGATTTTAGTCGTGCTTTCGAAACAATTAATTACGATTTGTTACAAAACATGTAACATTATATAGGTTTTTCAGAAAATTCACGAGTGCTAATAGGCAATTATCTGAAGAATAGGAAGCAGAAAGGTGTTCTCGAAGATAAGAGCTTCGAATATTTGGAACTCAAGGCAGGTGTCCCGCAGAGATCTATACTGGGGCCTCTTCTGTTTATTATATATTCCTCTCATCTGGTGACTGGAATGAAAGCCTGCAATATTCATTTATACGCTGATGAAACCCAACTTTACTATAGTTTTCTTCCGCAAATGGTGGATGATGCACGCCATCTTATTAACAATGATCTTGGAGCCTTCGCAAAAGCTGCCAAAGACCATTGCCTGCTCAATAATTCTGAAAAATTAAAAGTTATATTGTTTGAAAGTGAACTTTAGCGTAAAAAAAAGGAGGACTCTATCAATATTACAGTAAATAATAAGCAGCTGCAAATGGTTAAGGAGTAATTATGGACCTTGACTTGAGACTTGAAAAACATGTAAATAGACAATTACAACAGGCATACTGTGATATATAATAATCGACATTGGAAGTTACAAAATCATTACGTGAAACACTAGTTTTATCAGCCTTAAATTCTGCTCACTCTCTCTGCAGCCCTAATTTAACAACACTCTATAAGAAAAAGATACCGGAACTTCAAAACTTATATCTGAGATTGATCTACAGTATTAGAAGACGACAAAGAGTTTGTCACTAATTGAAAGAAATCGGGTGGTTGAATATGGATAATAGAAGAAAACATCATGATGTTGTTCTCTACTATAAAATGATAAGATAACAAGTTTCCTCCTACTTACATGAGAAAATAACTCACCGTAGAGATGTATTTCATTTGAGTAGTGGAAATGAAGGCCTACTGACTGTACCTCCCTTCAGAACGGAATATTTCAGACGGTCATTTGGCTACCAAATCTATTCTCTGTGCAATCCGATTCTGAATAT
>WOGR01004150.1:984-15045 GCA_015342045.1 Leptinotarsa lineolata | reverse complement strand
TCTCAAAAACCTTGGCAAAGTTGCAAGTAATAGAGATAGGCCGATAATTTGAAAAATCTCGTCTAACTCTTTTCTCAGAAATGGATTAGACTGTTGAGGATTTCCATATCCTTGGTATTGTAGCCGATTTTATGCAAATATTAATTAGTATAGAGAGAGGACGAGCAAGCACAAGTGCGCAATCTTTTAGTTTGAAAGCTGGAATATCATCTGGACCAGTAGTCTTTTCAGGCTCAGGCGACCTTAGTGCCTCATATATTTCGTTTTCACTGAAGCTTGATATATAGAGAAAGGAATTATTATTAAAATCAGAGTTTGGTTGAAAAGGGAAAGAAGTGGTATATGATTGTTTGAAAAGATTTGCAAAATCGTTCAAGATATTAGAAGGCTCCTCCAGAAATTGACCTTCAAAATTCAGTGCTTGTGGTATTGACAATTATATGATAATGACAAAATGCTATTCGATTTCCACTGAGATGTATATCAATATTTTCCGTAGGGAGTTTTTTTTTGTTCAAAGGCGTCGACTACGAGGTCATTGGCCTTATCCTGAGGAGTTTTCAATGGATACGATTTACACCAAATAATCATGCATCCTTGAGGAGAAATAATACCATTTCATACCAAATTACCTCACCAAGTAACTTGATTTGAAATCTTTCTTATTGTTTTTTAGTTTTTTAGTATTCTTCATAATTTGTCTGGGTTGAATTTATTTCACTGTACTTTCATTACACTTTTATATTTTTTGTATACGTTTATAAAATAAAGTGAATGTTCAAATTTCGAGGGCTACGTATATTCGATAAGCGATTTTTAATTTCTTATGCTGTTCAGTTTGTTTATGAGAGACATAAAAGTTGGAAGTGTTTTGCGTGTTCGGCGATTGTCTGCTATCGAAGAAAATGAGCCAAAGAATTTGCATAAAATTTTGTGTAAAAAATTTAACGAAGTGCTCAAAAACACCTGGTATGTTGACAGTGGCATACGGTGGTTGTAGGCTGAGTAAGAAAACTGTTAACAAGTGGAACAAGCCTTTCACAGAAGATGTGAATAACGACGCTCGCCTTGGACGCTCCAGCACATCAACAACCGATGAAAATGTTGATAAAGTAGAGAAATTTGTTATGGAGAATCGTCGAATCACTATTAGAAGAGGTGCCGAGGATGTCGGCATATCGGTTGGCTCATTACATGCAATTGTTTCAAAAATTTCGGGCATAAAGCGTGTGGTAGCGAAGTTCGTTCCAAAATTACTGAAATTTGGCAAAAAAAACGTCGCATGAGCATCGCCTAGGAATTCTAGAATGACGTCAACGCTGATCCAGATTTGCTTAAAATGGTCATAACTGGCAACGAATCATAGGTATATGGTTGTGACATCGAAACTAAAGTCCAATCGTCCCATTGGAAGAGCCAAGACCAAAAAAGCATGCCAAATTTGTTCAAATGTCAAGTTTTTGCTCAATGTTTTTTTTTTCATTACCGTAGCGAAGTGCATCAGGAGTTTTTGGCACATGGTCGTACGATCAGTGAGTAGTATTGTCTTGAAGTTATGCGCCGCTTGAGAGAAGCAATACGAAGAAAACGTCCTGTGCTGTGGAAAAACAATTCATGGCTTTTGCATCACAATAATGCACCTGGTCACTCGTAATTGCTTGTTAGTAATTCTGGCCACCGTATTTACCAGATTTAGCCCCCTGTGACTTTTTCCTCTTCCCAAGATTGGAGAGACTTGTGAAAGGACGGCGTTTTGCGATTGAGGAGATGAAAACCGAAATGCTGACAGCGAGAAAAGTGCATATTAGAACTGCTTCGAGAATTGGAAAAATCGCTGGCAGAATCGTTTTATATCTGAGGGAGACTACTTTAAAAGGGACATAGAAGTTGATGAATAAATAAATATTTTTGAGAAAAATTAAAATTCACCTTAATATTCTAACAGACAGCGTATAATAGACATTTCACTTATCATTCATTTTTATGACAGGTTAAATCATGTATTTTCTTTACAAATTGACGTTCTCGCTTTTTTTTAATTACTTTTTGTTCGATTTTGAAAATTATTTTCATTTTCAACTAATTCTGCCGAATATATCGTTCCGACTATTTTCAGTATTTTCAATAATTTTAACATATACAGGGTGTTTCCTAACTACGATGCGAAACTTCAGCGGGTAATTCGTTAGTTCGTTTCGAGAAAAAAAGTTCTTATGAATACATTTCCAGAGTTGGTTTGTTTCTGAGATACAGGGCGTTGAAGTTAAAAAAAACGGTATTTATAAAATATGATAAATATCCTTACATTGATTTAGTTGAAATTTGCTATAGTTATTTGAAGTAATAAGGCGCTCATTTATCCCTAATTAGATAAAATTTATTAAGTTCAGTGTAGTCTCGGAGGGCACCACAGCCAACAATTGTGGTAGAAGTCCATTGTGTCTCAAAGTGGAGTGTGGTGAATTTACGATGCAGAAAAACTCAAAGTCGTCTTCACAATTTAAACAATATTGGGAAAAAAAGTACGTCAATGACTTGTAGTTTTTCATTTTTTTAGATTATTCAACTAAAAATACAACTTTTTCGTCTCTTGAGTTTTCTTCATATCTAGCTTCGTTCTCGATAAAAAAAATTGAAGCCACTTTGCATATCATGAACACCTGCATTGGAGACCAGCTGACAGTGATAGTGTTGTCATTTCAGTGAAAGTCGGAGTTGTCAATAAGCAGTGATTCTAACATGAATAATTTCACTAACGCTGAAATAGCTGATACGCACTTTATTTATGGATTAGCAAATGTAAATGCGGAAGAAGCACGGAGAATTTTCCAGGACAAATATCTCAACAGAGTAATTCCATGTGCTAAAACATTCAGAACGCTATATGCAAGGTTGTGTGAAACTGGAAGTTTTAATTAAAATGCATGCGGTGGAAGAACAGAAACTGTAACAACGCCTAAACTAGAAGTAGCTATACTTGATGCGATAGAAAAGAAACCTTCAAATAGGAAGATTGCACTGCAGCTGGAAGTCAGCCTAAGAAAAGTATGTACAGTTCTCAAAAGAAACCTCCTATACCCATACCACATACAGCGGATTTGGGCTCTACTGCCTCGATTTTCATCCATGATTAATGTTTTGCAGGTGGTTGATTCATAAAATGGCACACAATAATAATTTTCTATCAAAATTTCAACTCTCTGTATTTCAGAAACAAAGCAACTCCGAACCTCGTAATTAGAAAACACCCTGTATTTCAATTTACTTCAATTCGTTCTTATATACAGCGTGACTCACGGTCGATGGTAGGTTAGATGTTTATGGTAAACACAACGCAGGATTTTTCTGAAAATTTCACATCTTACATTTCCTTACCTGTTCTATCGATCTAAAATATTTTCAGCATTGCGGCGATGCAACTTCTATCAAAAAGTCTTAGCAACCTCATTTTTTCAAATAGAACATCCCATATATTAAAACAGTTTTAGAATCGCTCTTTTATTACAATACTTTTTTGTTAATAATGCGCTATACCTATCTCTATGGGTTTTCGAAATAAAAAATAAATCATGCTAAATATGGTCCGAAACATAGCCCTAATTGAACTTGAACTTGAAATATTCAATAATTACCAAGAAATCAGCTCCATATTATACAGGGCGTGCAAAAATTACTATTATTTCCATTGTGCACAATGGACAAAAGTTCATTTTTCCAAATGAAACCTCCTGTATGTTACTCGATAAATTAAAAGATGATGAAAAATGCTTCATAAAGTAACTTCTTCTGGAAACATTATTTTTCAAAGAATTTGGTTTTAAGTAGCAGTGGAATTATCAAGCTTTCAACAGTTCATTTACTTTCATAAGTAATTTACAAATAGTTATCGACGGTGTTTCTAAACATCTTTAATGAATGCAAATATCGATTATTCAAACGAAGTTCTTATGAAATTATTTATTACACATGAACAAAGTGATTAGAAATTGTCAGAAATTCAACCAAATGTATCCTGAACTTTCAGCAATAAACAGCAATAGATTTGTCCTATCGTGTATCATTTATGTTATTTTCTCACTTTCTCTTTATTTTTCAGTCAACTCTTACCAGTGCCTCGCAATACCTGTTTTCTGCGTTAGACAGCCGTGCTTTCATACGGTCCGCAACTGTTATACTTCCTTCATCATGGGCAGATTCTTGTGTGGCTTCATCTGTTCTTTCTGCTTCCGGAGAAATGTCGGATATTACTATGATACCCAGTGACTCAATAAGAGGGCCCATCTGGACCCAGCAGTCTTTGGGGTGTGGACAACCTGGTGACCAGATATATTTGGGATATCAGCATTTGATTCGGCCAAATAATGATTTAGGTAAGTGTTTGAGTTGTTTCGTCAACTACCTATCACAATGACATTGTGGGTTATTTTAACTTATATCTGCCTTGACTTGTTAATTTTCTTCTTTCATTATTTATTAGTTTTCATATGAAGTTTTTTATCATAATCATGTATGTAATTTCAAGAGATATTCAGAAAAAATTATAAAATCCGGTTTGTTTTCAATTTATTTCTTTTCCATTTGTTACAACGTTTGATAAGCTGTAAAAATATACTAGAGGATGTTTTATTTCTTTGGCCACCTTCAACTTTGAATTGTTAAATACGGACCTGTATTTCTTACCTCATTTTTCCAATCTTTCAGGTCCACGCTTGAAAACGAAATCAGACAACTTATAAAAGTTTCATTTGTTTTTGTAATATTGAGTCACATACATTTTACTGACTAATGAACATTCATACGATATGTAGATCATATTCATGTTTTCTTCAGTAGACAATTTCATTTTGAGGAGGAAAACTAGTAGATTTCATTTATAAATCAACCTGCTCTACAATTAAAAGTCAAGTCAATTCTTATTCAGCCAGTAGAATAATTTGCAATGATACACTGGTACAATGAATATACGATTCCAGAATTTTCGAAAGAGATGTTTCAATCTCTTCGAAAATTCTGGATACATTTTAGGATACATTTCTGCAGAAGCAGTAATGTCCCGAGACCTAATTTTCTTAGGCCACGAAACCTACGAAATCAGAAGGAAAATAGATCGATACAAAGATGTTTTTTGCTCTATTACAAGATAAACAATACTCGAAGGTAATAGAGAAATTGAAAATAGATTCATTTAATTACTTTTTCATACTTTCCTCAAGACTTAGCCATAAGCTTATATTGTGGACTATTCTGGGATGGCTATATGTACAGGGTGTTTCATTAGAAAAATCTGACATAAATTTCACTGCAACTTCCTAATTCCTGGTATAAACCAAAACAACCCTATATTTTAATGATGCACTCTGCCAAAAAAATTCCATTGAGTGAAAATATCTGTAGTATTTTAATTGAAAATAACATGAGTTTAGTCTATCACACACCTTGTATATAGGTGATAATTATTGAAACATAGCTTTCATCAATCTCTACAACTTTTTCTCGAAAAATTTTTTTGTATCCCGTATAGGAGTGTAAATGATTTCTTGGAAATTCAGTTAAAGCATTGAATGCAATCTTTATGAATTTATTATCGAGAATTCACTCGGGATGTATATTTAAATTGGGAAAGATATTCAAGTCAGGTATAATCTACGAAAATATAGTGTAATTTTTTCAATTTGCAGTTCTAGTTCTAGTTCAGATCAGTTATTTGAATATTCAAACTAATATTTTTTTCATAAAAGTTGAAAACTACAGTTGGGGCTCGAAATGGAAATGAATTATGAATATCTGTTAAAGAGAAACATTACACAACGACAGATGAATTTTATTATTAGGCTGAGACTAATGTAAATGTTTTTTTCGATTTTCAGCCCGATTTCTTGTCAAAAACTTTGCAATGTATCGATATGGTGTTTTTGAAGAACAAGGTCATTATAATGATCCCATATATCCCATGTGTTATTACGATGACCAGAGTAACCAAGCCAAAGCCAATGGATGTTCAGATTTACCAATCAATGGGAGCGGGTGAGTTTTCAGAAGAATTTATAAGGATCTCTTCAGCCAGAAAGTAAAAATTCAATCTCATTCTTTTTGCATTACTTTTTGTCTAGCCGAATTCCTAATTTTCATTCTGTAATGTTTTTCTAGTTAGTGAATTATGAATCTTTTTTTTTAGAGTATGTTCGTTGACGACACATTCAATATTCAACCGGACCAGAATGGTAGATGAAAAGGCCAGGTCATCAATAATGTTTGCTGCAGAAGCTCCTTCAGTTTCTATGTTCTGCGATGAAGGAAATCACAATCGTTTAGCACCAACAAAACATAACTTTTTTTGTCAACGACGAAGCGTTCTCGATGTAATAATGAGTCATAAAGATTTTCTCAGTTCTTCACAATTTGTTTCGAAAGGAAATCACATAACTGATACTACGCCAAGGATTGTATATAAGAAACAAAATGTTACCCGCTTCGTTTTCGTCATAGAGAACTCCAAAAACATGATGCAAAGAGAGTCTTGGAGCTATCTCCGATTGGCGATGAGGCAGTGGGCCAGATATATTTTACCTGACAATTCAGAAATTGGCATGGTTTTGTTCGATTCCATACAATCAACTCGTGCACTGAATATAGTATCAGCCAAAATTGACTATGATCGGTTTGGAAATAGTAACCGGGATAAATTTTATTCTGCCATTCCTTATACACCCAGTGAGAGCATGCAATCTGGGTGTCTTCATTGTTCTATAAATGAGGCTGCAAATATGCTAAAAGAACGTACAAAATCTAATGGCCCGGCAAATAATATTATTGTTGCAATTGCAACAGGAATGGCTCTGGATGACCACTTGAAAGACCTTATAAAAGATTTGAAGGAATTCAAAATAAAAGTAGCGACAATCAATTATCCGAACATAGTTCTGGAAAATACGTTGGGATTATTAGCAAAGGAGACTGGTGGAGCGGACTATGCAGTTTTTGAAGAAAAGCTCAACGTCGATACAACTTCACTAACAACTTATTTCGAACTTCACAATATTCTATATGATATTGTAGTGAAATTCAGTTCTGTCAGCCATGATGTTCTTCCAATTGAAATTCATCGTAGGGAAATTACTGATGATGGCAGACTTTCTGTCACAGGTAGCTTTATGCTGGATTCCAATATGGGCGAACCTGCTCAGTTCACTTTATTCACACATAACACAGTGACCCCACTTATCAAAGGATTGAAATTGATTAGTCCAAGCCATCAAATTTTCACCGACAGAAATGACAAATTCATTGACTTCAAAATGATCACTTTGAACACAAATATTTCCGAGGTAAGACTCATTATATTTTCCATTGTAATTTTCCTTAACGATATCATAAATCAGTGTATCTACATGTACTTAAAACCCTAAAAAGACGTTTGGAGTAACACTTTTATTTCAATTCCAAATAAAAGATTGGTAAGAAAAGGTCACTAATACCGAAATACCTGGTGGCGAAAATTCAATTGAACACTATTGCTATCTCGGTAACAGTAGAAGATACGATGTTAGTTAAATAAGAGAAAAAATGACTGCCGAAGTTGCAGTCGGAATGTTTGGAGATTATAACCAAAAACGAACATGGCAAAACCCTGAAATCAACCAAAACAAAAACTGTACTTCAATTTTTCTTTCGTATCTTTTCTATACAAAATATGAAAAAAAAATTATGAATTTTTTTGGCCAAACTTCATGAAGACTACCATATACACTAATTTCACTTTGCATAGAAGTTTTCGATTACTTCAAGCTACCCTCCTTCATTTTATTTGAAATTTTGGACGTTTAACTCCAAAAAATATCATTTTAACGAGTCGATTGCATCTAAAATCTAATATCTAGATACCTAAGTACTTGATTTGTTATCACGAAAAGACAAACCGAATGCTATGCATTGATGAATGCAAGATTGAAAGCGGCATCAGAATTTGCTATGAAAATACAGGTCCGTATTCAAAAATTGATGAGGGAGCCACAAGTAAACGTAGTATGAAAAATAAAATTAGTGCATGTTGTAGCTTTCATCAAAGTCACCAGAGGAGAACAATCAAAATCAACGATTCTAAATTTTTCGATCATTCAAGAGCATTTTTGTCTAATTTAACTAATATCGTATATTTTACCGTTAACGAGATAGCAAAAGTGTGCAATTAAATTTTTGCCACCCGGTATATAATCGTTCCCTTAGCTCAGCTTAGGATCAGTATACAAAAAATTATTTCCTATTGTCCATTTCTGGAAGTCAGCCGTATCAGGGAATATTACTCAGGAAAAAAATATCTGCTTTATTATGCAGTGTATATCAGCCAAATAGAATAAATTCAATAATGGTAATATATTGGTAATGGTGACGTATTGAAAAAACTCCCATACACTGGGATTAGTATTTTAAATTGCGTATTAAAAAACTCCATACAGTGTGTAAAAGCCAAATGGAATTAATTCATTATTTCGGTTACGGTACATATTTTTAAAAAAATCCCGAAACACGTCAAATTTAAATTATAATTTGACATACTTCAACGGAAAAATGCTACTTCTACCTTCAACCCCCGTCGAGTGACAGGTACAACCCCCAATTTTTTAAATGGGAAGTGACTTGTGATATATCATTTGAAAAGTCTATTCATTTTCTATTCAAAAATGTTATCGCTTTCAAGTTTATTGCAACAATTGAAATAACATAAATTAAAATCATGTGGTTACCGAAATTCAATAAAATACACTCAAAACTTATTGCAATATTCCCAAAACTTATTTCATGTTGAGGTATTGATAATAAGAAAGTAAGAAAAAACCATAGCAATGTTCTTTTCAGATGGTATCCTTAAAAAAAACTGTAAATAATTTCTGTAGCTACATTATTTCAAAACGCCTTGTCAAATTGTTATATGTTATAACATTAGTTGTCAGTATTTTGATTCAACTTTAAAGTTCGTCAACTTCATGTCTGAAAAATGGTTAGATTAACGGAATTGCATAAAACAACACAACAGGAAGAAGCTTGCCTATTTTATGAGAAATTTCCTAACACACTGCCCATATCTCAAGGAACAATAAGCATAATAGGAAAGTAGTTTCGCTAGTTTATTCATGTGGGGCAGATAAAAAAGCAACTGCCAATGCAATGAGTGATGAACTCAAATCAGATGTGATGCTTGAGTTTGAGGAAAACCCACATACATCAAGTTGATAGGCATCCATCACATTCAGTTTTAGCCACACATCGATAGTAAACATATTAAAAGCAAATAAATGGCTCAGGAGCTTAGGAGCTTGAAAGAAGAACTTATTTTAGTGAGCAGATGATGGACATGTTGGATAACAATATCATCCAATTAGAAGACGTTATGTTTTCTAATTAGTTTACTTTTTTTCTTAACTGTCATACTAATCGGCAAAATTGCCGTTATTGGTCAATGGAAAATCCTCACTAGATGAGAGAAGAATACACGCATCACCTTCAAAAAGTGAATGTTAGATTGTAGGAAACCAAATCTATGGTCCCTTTTCCATTGAGGACAACTTTAATGGCGACAATTGTTTGGCACTGTTGATGTCCAGCAATACCTCAAAACAACATTTCCAAATCGGTGGATTGGAAGGCCAGGATCGATGGAATGGCCAGCGCGACCACCTGATCTTTCTTCATTAGATTTTTTTTTATGGGGATATGTGAAGAGCAATTTGTACAAAACTAAATCTTCAGATTTGAATGACTTGAAAGAACAAATAACGCTTGCGATTAGGTCAGTCACGCCAGAAATGTTAAATAATGTTAGAAGACAGTATTATTTGGGATTGAGATGTTGTCAAGACGTTCGCGGTGAACAATTTGAACATCTATTTCGTTAACATCTATAGTTCTTTTTCGTATTCTACATTTGATTACGTTTTGCATTATATTTTAGCTTTTGAGTGTAATTTATCGAATTTCAGTAACCACATGATTTCAATTTATTTTATCTCAATAGTTGCAATGAACTTGAAAGCAATAACATTTCTGAATAGCGAATAAAGAGACCTTTCTAACTATATATCACAAACCTATACTTCCCATTTGAAAAAATTCGGGGTAGTATCTGTCATTTGAAGGGGGTTGAAGATAGGACTAGCATTTTCACGTAGAAAAATGTCAAATTATAAATTAAATTTGTCGTTTTCCAGGATTTTTTTTTCAAATATGTTGAGTAACCGAAATAATGAATTTATTCCATTTAGCTTTCCCACTTTGTATATAGTTTAGTTTCTTGAGCAGCGGGATACTGAATCATTTCCAAGTAACTGTTCCTTAGGTATACAAAATCGAGTCGTTTGAGGTGAAAAATGTAGTATCATTGTATTTTTTGGTATAATAAATTTCGAATGTTATTTATGTAAACAGTGAGTAACACAAAGCTCACCTGATTGAATCAGGCATACCTAAGATACTTTCAATTTTCTTTGGAAAAAAATAACGTTAGGATTCGAGCCAATCTCATTATAGTGCTTTGATTAGATACTTTTCACCTGAAGAATATGAATTGATGATGAATCTCTTGCGTCTTAATCAGTGTTGTTATTAGCAAACTTCAGTTTTTTTATAGTATAATGAATGAGCAAATGACGTGAGTTTCAAAATCATCGATATATAAGTTCAAGAATGAGAGAAAAAATGACGCTGTGGAATCACCATAACCATCGTTAGGAAGAAAAACTGTGCCTGATGGTGCAATTAGAAAAACTACATCAACTCTATGTCAAGGAAGAAATAATATCGACCCTCAACAAGATAATTGAAGCCTTGAAATAAGACCAAAGTATGTATCCGATGATAGACAGTAAGAAATTGTAGAAACCTTCAAAAGAATTTGATTTGAGGTGAGAAAACGAAACAGAAGATCGCTCCTAATAAAAAATGATGAATTCATTTGTTGGAGAAAACATTACCTGAGGTAGATAAGAGAGTTTTCTGGTGAGAATGGTAAGATTTATCATCTGGAAAAACTTGGCTCAACGGAAGATATATCACTGAAAAGATGTAACATGACTGAAACATTACAAGTTAACGTCGAGAGTTTTCAGAAGTCTGGTCAACTGGATTGAAGTCGTCTTCTGATAAAGGAAAGCGACTGATCATTACCCACATTGATGATTTTGTTGAGAGCGATTCATTGATGTTTGGGGCAAAATTATCTAGTGAATACCATGAATATTTTGAGCAACTGTTGGAACTTTTTCCACAAAATTCAGTGATTGTTGTGAATAATGCAAGTTATCGTTCCAGAAAAGTTGAAAAAATACCATTCGAAGGAAGGTATGGTTGAAATATTATTGTCTATAGTATTTTCAAATAAAAATCATTTCACAGTTAGTGGAGATAGTTAATAAGATAGCACAGAAACAAAATATTATAATTTTTGTCTTCCATTTTATTGCCAACTTGATCCCAATGAACTCATTCGTGCTCAAGTGAAGGGATTGGTTGCAAGAATTTTATTTTGGTTCAAGTGGATTTCATTGGTATAGTCCTACAGTTGTCTATATAAATATCAAAACATCCAGTATACAGAAGGATAGACTATGAAATAATCAACTTTGATCAAGTTGAATACCCTAAGCCTATGTATAGTCCATTTGAGTACAATTCTTCCCGACTGAAATCATGTGAGAATGGAATTGGGAGTTGATAATTACCAGAACGTTCGATTCATAGGATGCCATCCATTATTTTGGAATTATGTCATTATGGAGTATTCATGGATTACAAATGGAACAGATTATGTATGAGTATGTATGCATTATTCCGAAATTCACAAAACAGTAGAAATGCGAAATTAATTAATGAACCCCATTTGTGACTTCTCATCGACATAACGGGAAAAAATCTGCAGAAAATTTTTCAGATACTGTACTTTTGCTATTTTGACATTCCAATGAATTGAACATTTCATTTTCCCACTTTTAATTTCATACGAGACAATCTGAACACGAGAAAATAATTTTTGTCAATTTCAAATGGTAGATTGTAACACACCAATTATTTGAAATTTCTATTTTCACAGATCTGGGATACTTGTGAGCAGTCCGCAGCAGTACTTCAAATAAAATACTGACACCTATTCAGAGTCCATATTGATAATTTTGATTATTTCTATTCATTTTCAGTAAGGTACACAAATAGAGAACAGACAACAACTCCTCTTTTTCTTTTGTACAGTCATCGAGTTGTTTTTCATAGTGAATAACGTTGAGTGAGAAACTAGGTACAGACGGAGGTATCTACTTCCAATTATATCATCGGTGGACGCCCTCTGTAAATATTTGAAGGATTCTGAACTAGAACTGTATCTATGTGTCAAGGATGTAATTTTCGGGTCTTTTCTGTGCCTGGCTTCACATTAAGAGCATGTAGTGGTGAAGTGGTGAATTAGATATTTTGAGAATCAGGATGATTTCCAACGTTGGAATTCTACCAAGTGGGAGTATAAGAACCAGTTGAAGCATGGGAACTATAGAACTATGAGAACCTATTAAAGTATATTTCACAACCTACTCCCAACTATTTGATCTCCACAAACTTTATTTTCAAAAATATCACGACTTGTTTTGCTATCACTGTAGCTTTTTCATAGTAAATAACTAACAAACTCTCTACAAAACATGTGATATTTTTGAAAATGAAAATTTGTGAAGATTAAATTGTTAGGTGTAGTTTTTGAAATTACTATGGATCTTCATCAAGTAATGACCAAATTAATCAGGAAAATAAAAGTATGACAACCACAAAAATTACAAAATCAAGTGAATGCATAAAAACAGTAATAAATTGGACACAAGATGAGATCGTCTTGAAAGTGTCTGGCTGCACTGTTAACATAGATCTCAGGTGGCTACTGCTGGAGACTGACGAAGTCCCGGATGTGTTGAAAAAAACTGTTTTCTCTGTTAACCAGCTGTCGCACCCCTACGAACGACAACCCTCAGAAGTCGAAACCTGTGCGAACTAAGGACTAACGAGGTATTACCTTTTAAAGTGTGATTCCTAACACGGATTCCAAAAATCAGAGGAGTCTAGCTGAAGGAGTGCAAAACAAAAGCCTCGAGTTTTCTTGATAGTTTCCGGAGATAAGATTCCAATCAGGAGTTGCGAACTTGGGCACTCAGATTTATTGATACAGTAACGGTTTGAATTCTGAGTAGCAATTGTTTCTTCATTCCTTTGTATAACTCCACATTAAAAATGCAAATCCTTTCAAAAATCTAAAGTAAACTGTATTTCTTATTTTATTGGTGTTTCTGAAATGTATTCTATCCCGGTGTAGCTAAGTTAGTCTACAGTGGCAGGTGTTGAAAAGGGGTACAATATTTCTTCTTTAGATGGCGTCTGAATGAGAGCCTCTAATTTGGTAACCCTTTTCAGCACTTATGATTGAATTTCGACTGAAAGTCAAATACAGACCTGTGACCTTGCCTCCACAAATCAATAGCGTCATTCCCACCGGAGTCAAATATAACTATTCTTGCTCTAAACCAAAAAATGAGTGAAGTATTTTGACCTTTCATTGTAGTAATCATGAACTAAACAGTGGTATATTGAAATGTCTTTCTAATTCAGTAGTAGCAAGGAACTGTATTCAGAAGAGGATTGACTTCACTATCAAATTTGTAATGAAAAAGTTACTATATCTTCCGAATCAAGATGAACATGAAATACTGGGCAAGATCGATGACTAACACTCATTGCAAGTTTGGAATGAATGTGAAAATATAATGGGAGATAATACAATTGACGGAAAAATAAGGACTGAATATGAGCACTTTCACAATGCACATATGATTATCAATAAGACCAACGAAGATAAACAAAAACCTTGCAAACTGGTAGTGGAGGTTCAAGCATTCAATTATCAGGAAGGATCGAATATCGGAAGTTTATACAGGGTGTAACACAAGTGCGTTGAAATATTCAAGTGACGTATTCCTGAGAGAATTTTAGGAAAAATAGTCTATATGAACTTGTGTCCGAAAATGCTTCGTTTCGGAG
>WOGR01004149.1:0-15046 GCA_015342045.1 Leptinotarsa lineolata | reverse complement strand
TAGGCCAAATCAGGTTTTCAGAGTTTAGTAGAACCGCACTCCTACCATCTGACCTGAAAGATCACTCACCATACAAACTAATCGGCTTCGTCAAGAAACTGGGTTTATTTGGTCGAGTTTGAATAGGTGTGAACCACAATAAACCCTTGAGGGTAGCGGTGGAGGGTCGAATAGACCCACTCACTTCTGACCTAACCTAAGTACCTCACAAATGCTGACTTTCATAATTACCCAACTCGAAGAGGTGCACACCAGAGGCATCAATTTTATCGACTGGATCTATTCACTCAACTTAGTTATACAATAAAATACCAACTGGCATTACTGGTTTGAGTTATAATTGTGTCGAGCACTCACTATTGAGGTACTGTTTCTACTCCATCGAAGAGTATTTGAATTGTGAGACATTAATCTTTTGATATGTTAGTTATGTGTTTCTTTGAATTTTAGAAAATACTATTTTAGATGTAATTAGCGTGTATAAACCGCAGCAACTGTTTTTCAGTTTGACTTCTCACTTAATGTGATGAAATGAACGTACGTATCTATCTATGGTACATTTTCTGGATATCTCACGGATATTCATAGGATATCCAAGACCACTATGGGATATCTTTTAGACATCCATTTCATACTTTGAGACAATTCGTGAAGTATTGTTTTAGTTGTACTGTTTTAATTTATGGTACTGAGTTTCACCAGTACCAGCACCAACAAACTGACGAAAAACTTAACTATTATTGGGACTGAGGATAGTAATAAAATTTTTGTAATTTATTGATCATATAATAAATACACTCAAGAATATTTCAACTGAGAGGTTAAATTAGAACATGTTTCAATATATATATACTCTCGAAATTGTCTTTGGTAGAACATTCTTTTATAGTCAGCACAACGAAAATTTACATATGCTATCGTTACCAAATATACAGACTGAATTTTTGTGCGATATTAAAAGTTAAGATTGATATTTACAAGTTTAGGAAACACAAGAGTTTTGAAAACGCTACTTTTGTGCAAAACTTTCGGTTTATCTATGTGCGAGATCTTATCTCTAATATCAGACTTTGAGAGGTCTCCCCTCAAGCTCAAAAGTCTTTGCAAATGGTCCTCGGATATATCAGGATATTTCTCCACAACTCTGTGAAGCTCGAAAGACAGCATATCATCATCACTTTTAAGTACTTCAGCCAGCATCATAACAGCATCAAAAGAATTTTCGCACTCTAAATTCTTACTTAAACTGGAGAATAAGTGGTTGAAGCGCTCAGCTTCCTCCACTACTTTGCGAGCAGCTTTCACACACTCGTCGTAAGTTTTGAAGGAGGTTCTCTTGGAAAGCATGGCAGTTAGGTACCGTTTTCCTACAATGCTCACTACCTGTTCCACAACGTACTTGTAGTTGGCTTCAACTAGGCGGTTATAATCTTGAAAATAGTCTTCTATCGTGGCATAAATGGTATCAGCGGGGTTCATGGGGAACCACTGAGCTGTGAAGAGTTTGTCAAAGTGTTGATCCAAATCGACCAATAGTTCCTCCAGTAAATACTGTACCGCCTCACTTCGCAAATTCTGTAAACATAAACAAAGCTTATCTAGGTCGATAGAAAGCTACACACTAATTCAATAACGAATTTAAAACGTTTTCAATAGGTGATTTTATTGAAATCAACTGTGGGGTGAATGAGGTCAGTGAATAAAAAATATATAACTGATCATGTGATTGTAATATACCACTAGGCAACTTTATTGAAAAATTTTCCAAGGTACAATTTATGAGTGTAGTTTCGAAGTTCAATTTTGACCATTTTGACCCTAATTACCACATACCCTCATACCCTCAAGCTGCTGGAGCTATCCGCCTGATTGAAGACGCGAACATCACTTGCAACCTTGATGGTCTGGAATAGACTTTCTCAAAATGGGCGATGACGCCCCCTTGTGGTCGCTGGAGGGGGGCAGTAAAGGGCAAAGAGAAGATTGGGGAGCGTTGAAGCGGTTTAGGAGGGCGATGGCTAATTTAAAAATGGTTTTTTGCTTTTAACACAAACTTTACCGCTCCTTTACATTTAACGAGCGTTTCCTCGTGTAACGCCATCTAGGGGACTAGCCAGTAACTATTTACTGTCCGATAGTTGTCAAACCGTACAATAGATGGCGGTAAGCTTCAATGCGAAGCGAGAAGTTTCTAGACTCCATTCTCGAAAGTACTAGGCCCGGCCCGCTGCCTCATAGAAGCGCACGCGCCATCCAGCCAGTAATGTCATTCGACGATATTACGAAAACAAGTGAATTTAGTTAGCGACTAGCTAGGTAAAGTGCTATACGTGCGGTGGTGAATACTGTGAGTGGTGTCATTAGTAAGTTTTTAATACTCGATTCTTTACTTCGGCATTTTTGAAGACAAAATTCTGTTGGAAGCAAAAAAGAAGAAAAGGCAGTATAGCGCGGAATATATAAAATTTGGATTTATTGAAAATCCCACAAATCCATCTTCGCCTATGTGCTTTCTTTGTCAAAAAACATTTTTGAATGAAGCTATGAAACCCTCAAGGCTACAAGATCATTTGAATAAAATGCATTCAGATAAAAAAGACAAAAATGTGACTTATTTTCAAGAACTGGAAAAGAAACACTCAGCTCAGCCAACTGTGTCAAAACTTTTTTCAGAGGCTTCTAAGCAAGACGACGACGGACTCCGAGCTTCCTACAATATCTCCTTGCTGATTGCTCAAACAGGTAAACCTCACACTATTGGAGATGATTTAATTTTACCGGCAATAAAAGAAGTAATAACTACTGCGCTCCATAAAACAGCGGCAGATATAATCAGAAAAATTCCTTTGAGCAATAGTTCCCTGCAAAGACGAATTGATGAGATGGCTGAAAACATTCAAGAGTCTTTGTGCAATCATCTGAAGACTTCTATTTTTTCAATTCAGTTAGATGAGCCCAATTCACCAACTAATGAAGCATTGTTGTTGTCATACGTGAGGTTTATTAAAAATGGGAAAATATATCAAGAACTACTATTTACAAGAAATTTAGAAACGGATACAAAAGGCGAAACTATATATAATACACTAGAAAAATTTTGTAATGTGAAAGAAATTCCACTGAAGAATATTATATCAACTGCTACGGATGGCGCTCCGGCTAAGACAGGACGTCACAATGGCTTCATAGAGTACCTAAAAAATGAAATTCCAGATGTGCTCGCTGTACATTGCGTCATTCATATGCAACATTTGGTTGCGAAAAATTTGAGTGAGTCAATAAAATCCGAAACAGTTCTCTAATTGACAGATTATTGAATCAGCTTTGTGTTGCTGAGATTTCAACCAATTGCTATTTTACACAGCAGTGCGTTGGTTATCAAGTAGTAACTGTCTGACTCGATTTTACAATCTATTTGACTCTGTAATAGAGTTCTTGGAAAACAAAGACAAAGAATTGCACGACAACTTCATCATTTCAAAGAATGATATTATGCACTTGACATACCTGTATAAATTATTTAATGATGTCAATCTCCAACTTCAAGATGACGACTTGAATTTGATTAAAACAAAAAATGTCATTGCTGCTTTTGTAGCCAAATTGCTTGTTTAATGCCATCATTTGGAGAACCTCCACAGTGATTTCGCAGAACGATTCCAGGACATTTTAAAATTGGAAATACCGGACTGGGTATTGGATCCTTTTTCGAATGTCAACAAAGCAGGATCACCCCAGCTCAAACAAGAACTCATAGAACTGATAACGAACGGAGAAATAAAAATGAAATTCAAAAATGGATACCAAAAATTTTGGCTACAAAAGCCAATCCCGCAATTGAACCCTGGATTGTGGTCCATCGTTCAATGATTTTTGATAGCATTCACATCATTGTATTTGTGTTAACGTGGAGTAAGGGCTGTGTCAACATTGCTTACTAGAAAGAGAAATCGCGCGGTGACTAAATTCGATCCTGATATCAACAAACTTGTCAGAAATCATCAAACTCATCCTTCGCATCAGATCAGTTTCAAAATTTAAATTGGAATGTTCGTTTCAATAACATGAATAAAAGTTTTCCTAATAATACAAAATGGTGTTTTACATTACCCTCATCAGAAAGTCTGATTTTCACATGATACATATAATTCAATTATTCAAATAATTACTGCGATTGTAATTATTGAGATGTAGTGAAGTAAAAAAATTTGGGGGGCGCTAGAAAATAATTAATTCTCGAAGTGGGTGGTAGACACTGTAACAAGATATACTAAAATGATAGAAATCCCTTCAGGACTCCCCAAACTAGTTGAATTTTGGTTATACAATAATTCAACTAAGATGTTCACGTGACCCTCAAATTTCAAATAGATACAGAGATGACAATGTATCAAATAGAATCCTCACCATGAAACATGAGAGGATTTTTTTCCACACACAATTCTTGGTCCTTGACGCTGGTCGCAAAAAAATTGATTATTCACTCACGAAATCCTCAGTAATAGGAGTAATTTTTCCTTTCCTAACAAGAATAAGTAGAGGCATAATTATACTTTCAGCTCGTACTCCAGTCCGCGAAAGTATATTCCTGAAAGTTGAACTGAAATTAAAGCAATTAGAGTCTGGAGAGTTGTTATCGCTAGCCTCAGGCAAACGAGGATTGCGGTCTAACACAATGCTCTGACTCACATTCGAAAAATCCTATCTGGAGCGGGGTGATCACGATGCGGTCGCTGCTTCAAAAGATATCCCAAACGTTAGTCCAGGAAGAAAGAATATTTTAATATCTATGAGAAAATTAGTGTGAATATTTCGCACGTTACCATGGCAATTCAACTATTGATTGAGAACTTTTTCGGTAAGAAGGAGCTAGAAGCGATTATAGCGTTCTTTTTTTTTAAACCGATAAAACAATGAAAAATTTGAAGGCTAGGCCATCGGAATAGAGATGAGTGCTTTTCTTCAATTCAAACTTTGTTATTTTCAAGCAATACTAGTCGAGGAACCATCAATAGATGGAATCAAGGGTCAATAGGACAATTGGTTTCATCACAATCGTGGTATTGCTCAATAACAAAATTTATACGTTGTCAAAGGCGTCGCCAACGGGGGATAGGAGGGGGGGGGGAGTTGCCTCCCCTAGAGTTCAAACGTAGCTAGCCGCAAAGCGACCAAAGTGCCAGCAATTGACTTCCTTACCTATTAATAAATTCCACATCGCATGACAAAACGTAAATAAATTCACAAGGTTTAATGAATATTGTAGAATAACATTGAAATTTTGACATCCGTTTTCAAAATATCCGACATTATCATCAGGACTATATCAGATTTGCCATTGAACAGTGTGAAAATATGTAGGTAGGAGGTAGGTATGGTGTGTGTGTGTGTGTTGTGTGCATTGCATTTCTTTCTACGACAGCTGACAGCCTACATAAATCGACTACAATCCTTGTAAAACCTAGTATACTCGAAGCTAGATGGAGCTTGTTCAATGAACCCTCTGGAATTTGGTAGCAGTTTCTAGACCGGTTAGAATGTCATTGTACATTCTAGTATGATATTCGCTTAGGTATATAATGACGTGAGCCGCTGTGAGCGAGTCACTTTTTAATTGAAAGCGATCAACGAAACAAGCTAAACAAGTGAATTGGAAAGCGATTATAAGACTACCGGCTTGCCTGTGTTACTCAATATTGATTTATATTTATTAAATAATTAAGATCTAATCTCTCATCATCTCAGTGTTGAGTTTCGAAGTTTCTGAGTGTGTCTCCATTCATCATCTTATCAAAATGGACATCAGAAAGTTTTTTGGTAAGTTATGTACTGCTTTAATCTTGGACTTAGAGTTAGTATTTTTATTTCATTTCTCTTAGCTAATAGCTTTGGTAAAGGATATACTAGCTAGAGACGTATAATAATCGTTAAGAATATCATTCTTACTTTTATCTGGCATATTTTTGATGTGGAAAGGAAGGATCGATTATGTGGAAGGAAAATGTTAAGAAAAACTAATATTTGATTGAAAACGAGTTAATTTTATTGATTCAATCTCTTTGAATTTAACATTAACTCAACAATGGTTTTCAGTAATTAATTATGAAAACAAAACATAAATTATATTTGTGGTTCAATTAAATACAAATTAAATCAGATCCTTGATATAAATAAGGCTAAAAAAGCTTTCTGAGATAATGTTTATAAGTAATTGAACAAAAATATTCTTCCGTAAAAATTTAATTAATTACATAACGTTTTGTTTTGCAGGAAGTTTGGAACGAAAAAAAAACTGATGGATCAAAAGTAGCAACAGCGATGAACAGAACAAAGTAACGACAATATCGCATGTGTCTTCATCGGTCACCACAACCAAATCGCCTCGGTTATTGTCAAGGAGTTAATGGTGGTCATTTTGAACATTTAATTTAATTGTAAAGAACATTGAAAAATACATTCTAAATATTATGTGGCATTATTATCTTCATTCTACGTAAAGTTTTGGTATACCTAGAGACATTATCAAAATTTTACATCCTAAAAATCAATTTTCTCAGTTATGAAAACTTGAAAAACTTTATATTGCTGAACAGAATACTAAAACCCCTCTCCAACAAGATGCCACACGACCCCCTTTGCTATTTAAAATTTTCGAGGGGTTGCTTATAATTTAGAAGGAGTGCTGGAGGGTAATAATATTTTCATACTGTAAATTGTCAATTTAAGAATAAAAATTGATCTGTTTCAGGTTTTTTTCACATAGTACATAATAACGCTAAAATGAATTTATTCGATACATATGGACCGCACTGTATAATACGACATGGTCGAATAAATTTTTATTGGGAAATGGAGGTACAAAAACAAATGACATTAAATCGGGCAAAACTTTGGAAACAACCTTATACTTTTTCATGTATAATTACTATGCAAACTTCATTTATATCTTATGATACTTTTTCGGTATGCGTTTAGCATGATATAGGAACCTGAAAACGCTGATAACGCCGTATACTGAACTTCTTGTTCCGATAATCTCATTCAGTCTCGCATATCAACTTTCATTTTAGGGTGAGTAGAAGTGTGCTATATAAATCAAATACAGTGCATCCATAAAGTAAAGTATAAATTCATTGGAATTTAAATTAAGAATATTACAGAAATTTCCGAAGCAGGTCAATTTTAGAATTAAAAATATTGCTTTTTCAGATAATAATTGAATAATTCGACAGACGGAATCTGGGCTGGTGGACAATGGTCGAATGGAATTTGTAGTGTCAAGCGTTTCGTCTACTACTGCGGCAGACATATTCAATCGTTAATGTGTTGACTGCGAGGACGAAAGTATTATGTCGCAATTTTACTAACGACTTATATCGTCTCAATGATATTTTTAGAAAGTAACAAGTACCTACGCGTATCGTCCATTAAATGACTGAAGACAACTTGGACCAGAGAACTGAAGTCTACTCGTATATGATGGGCCAAAGTAATGGAAATATGTCCATTGTTAACTTTTTATTTTTAGGCGAAGCAGCGTTTTATTTGAACAGGCATGTTAATGAGCAAAATAACCGTTACTGTTCTAATGAAAATCCAAACTGGTTGCAAAAATACCATTAACAAAAACCACAAAAGGTCAATGTGTGGACTGGGAATTCACCAAATAGCATTATTCTTCCATATTTCTTGTAAAATACATACATTTCTGATTTCCAAATCAGCTGACAGGAAGAAAAACAAAGGACGGTTTAGTTAGATCACCCGGTTAGACTTTTTTTAATGGGGGTATTATGTTTATTCCGTAATATGTTGCAAAAACTTCCAATCGACCCTGAAGATAAGGTCTCATAATTTATAATTTAGTACAGTCTGATATATTCAATCTGTAAAATTTCCTAAGACCTTATGAATATTGATATATCGTAATTGATATATCGTATTGTTACTGCTCAGCAGTCACAATACGATATACAAGTTAGTTACGATACTTTTATTAGTCGGAATCAATTTAACAGTGTTATCAACCTTGTTTATTAATTTAAATTATACACTTTTTCGTAATCAGTTTGTTCTCCAGTTTGTTCTTATAAAATTGAATCAGATATCATTCATATAGTATATGGAAAAGATAAAGTTTTGCTCACTTGCACCACTGTCATCCTCGATTGCGGTCATCGCTGTTTCGGAATAAGACACTTGTCTTATTGCCTCTTCAGCAGCAATCTGAATAACATTACGAAATGAAGCATTCAATTCATTCATAGCATAGCCACGTTATGTCACCGATGACAGAAATCGTAGCTTATTAGCCCTAGCTTTGAAATTATTTTTGGGTAATTAAAATAACTATCAAAAATTCAAAAAGGAAAAGAATATTTTGGAATGTGTATTGATTTCATATAGACTTCAGAAATTTTTGATAATGAAATATCATTTCAATTACAAATTTCTATCGGGTTATCGGAACTGGATAATTGGTTAATCAACGATAAATCCACTCATACTGGTGGAACTAGTATCGCCATCGACCGTCAGAATTTATAGTTTGTATACAGTTCTCTGTACCAAAATGTGTCCTTTGAAAATTTGTCGTAAAGTTAGTTGTCTAGTCTAGTCTATAGAGGGTAGAGGTAATAGAGAACCGTCTCATATTAGAGGAAGCTTGAAAAAGTGTCCAACTTTCAGCAGTAAATAAAAGTTCAAAACCCTCCAGAATTTCGCTCACATAGGCACAGGGTATGATATGAATTAAGCAGTTGTTAACTGATTGAAGTACGCTGATTTAGGAAACTTAATATATTTAATGACTTCAGTAGTTAGTGACACTCTAATATACAAGACCTCACAAATTTACGTAGTCCAAACTAATTTCTTCAATATAACTCAAAATTATTGCTGTGGTGACACCTGAAGACATCGATTGAATTTTCTTATCAGCTTTAAAAAATACTTTTTGTGATTGCAAAATTTGCGTGGTTGTGGTTTTATTTATGTATTACTTTCTAAATGTTATATTGATCAAGCGTCGAGAAATGATAAGCAAACAATTGATTATGAAACTATGGTTTTAGTTTTATTCTTATTTTGAAAAGTGCGTCATAACGAGACAAAAGTTCTTTCGTCCTTTTTTTCTCTATCCTATTCTAATAACTTTTAGCGCCTTTTTTAAAGTTGCCCAGTTGCTACTATAACGCTACCATCACCACGCCACCTTTTAACGGACACTTTTTCACACACAGAGACGGTTCTCCTTACCTCGACCTCCATAGTCTAGTCAAAGAATACAAAGCCCATAGAAACTCAGAACTCGCATTATCGTGTACCGTAATATTTTGAGTACTCAATCTGATCATCAGAGGACGATGGCAGTACGATGTCAGTATTTAATGTGAGTAACAACAGAATTGGGTAACTAGTAATCGCTGACAACAGTGACAACCAGTCGGCTGAATCATATCGAAGTCGAGATGTTTGCCAAAACTGAATTAAAAAGCCGATTGGTTTTTCAGCGATTGCTACCCAGTTCTGTTGGTAATCATATCAAATATTGCCATTTCCCTCTGGTGGTTAGGGTAAGTACTAAAACTTTTACGGTACAGGATAATGCTAGTTTTGTATTTTCTACCTTTATATATAGCGATACTATTATATATTATAGTCTATATACAAAGATACTACTATACACAAAGCTTTGTATTTTTTGGTCCAGTAGAACAGTGTTAGTTGAATTGTTCAATTGAATTTGGACAAATATTGATAGATGAAGCAAGAATCAATATCTGTCCCTCCTAATTATTCAGATCTTTGAATTATGGAACATAATGTAGAAAATATCTTACATGATATCAGTTTATTCCCAAATGTAACTCACATTAACGATCACAATACCAAATAAACATTGTCAAGTAGTGTCACTTTTAAGTGTACTTAGCACCTCTGTGAATGGGAGACTCATCATCTAGTATTTTATTTCGAACGTCAGAAGTGAGGAAACCATTGATTAAAGCAATAAGGAACCGTAGAAACAAACACTCACATATTCGTTGTGACATCTGTCTATTGTAATATTTTCCAACAGAAATGTAAAAAAAAAATTCTTCATAATGACTAGTTAATTCAAAATACACTGTTCATTTAGTGATTGTGGTAATTATGTATCAGAAAATGTGTCCTCTAGGGTCCAAAACCAGCAAATTCTTTTCATCCAATAGTCAAGCATTATTCACTCTGACAGAATTTAGATAGGTAAATGAATACTTTTTTGTGAAAAATAGAGTATGATAATATCAACCCGTGAGGGCCACTTACAATATTATTTTTGGTCTTATTCCTAAAAAAAAAACTCTACGATATTTACAAATGGTATGTTATCCAGTACCAATTTGAATTTTGTTATTCATCTCTTCTGAAGTAATACAAATTATGAAATTATAAAACAGCAACAAAAATTAGTTGGTGCTCCGGGGCGACTTCATTGATTCCAGTAGTGCATTTGCTTTTTCAGTTGCAGGAAAACCCGGAAAAACCTACAGCACCACATCATCTGAAGATCTTGATCTGCCAATGTCCTCTTTCATAGAATAAAATGCAGGGTGTCTCCAGAGGCTCCAATAAATTCAAGATATCGCCAGAAAATTTAGTGACACGAATATCGGCAAACTTAAACCAGTCCGTTTCTTCTTTGACCAAAGCGTAATAATAACCAGGTTCAACGCCAGAACAACAGTGAACAATGACTGTCAGTTATAAATTAATTGTTAAAGTGTTACAGACAAAATTTTGGCATTATTATTTGTCAAGATAAAAGTGATACACCAATTGTATTGTAGTATTGTATTGAACAAGGCATCAAGAATCAAAAAGTCATATGTAAGCCATTTTCTCATGGTACTCTTCTTCGTTCGTTCGATGAGAAAGTGTAAAGTTAAAGTCAGTTGTCAAATGATCAAATGAACAAAACCTGAAAGATTGTTTCGGCAACACTGCGATAACTTTTCTGTCTTCTGTCAATGCTTTGTTTAGTTTATTGCAGAACCGACTTAATGTAAATTACACGATTGAGTATTTTTACTAAACAAAATCAGAACTGTTTTCTTCAAATTAAAACCTATTGTTCTTAAAAGTATGGTTGTATGCAAGAAATCAAAACTTATATATTATACTCCTTTCAAATAATTGATTTGGAAAATGCTGTTTCACTTGCTATGCCGGCTCTGAATGCGCGTCTTCTGAAAGTGAACTGTCAAACAGGTCAACTTCATTCAGTTCATTCATTCATCGTTGCTAGAAAATGACAACCGTGGACGATAATTTTGTTTAATGTCGATACCTTACTACTGAAGCGTATACTGTTAAGTAATGTGAAATAAAACGGTCATAATGATATGAGGTGATTCGTAAAGTGATAGGTTTGTTTTAATTTTAAGAAAAGTGCACATCAAAATGGCAGGCCGAAATCGTCCAGTACCGCACAAAAACCTATCGACGATATTTTCCAAATTACAGGGCGCTTTTTCAGAAGTGGTCACACATCCAAAATACTCGACAGACAAAAGGACTTTGGATAAAACATGGAAACTAATGGATAAAGTTGTGAAATTGTGTCAACATCAGAAAATGAACTTGAAAAATTCGCCCCCGTTTATTTTAGATATTCTGCCAGACACCTATCAAAGACTGAGGCTGATTTATTCTAAATATGAGGATAATATGGGAGAACTACATTCAATTGAACACTTTAATATATTTATTATTAATTTAATGCGGAAGTGTAAGCAAACAATTAAACTGTTCAAGGAAGGTAAAGAAAAGATGTTTGATGAAAACTCTCACTATAGAAGGAACTTAACAAAACATAGTTTAGTGTTTAGTCATATGTTGAGTGAATTGAAAGCTCTCTTCCCGAATGGAGTGTTTGCTGGGGATACGTTTAGGATTACTAAGTCTGATGCTGCAGATTTTTGGAAGACAAATTTTGGGAACAGGTAAGTTGATTTTAATGATCTTGATAAAGAAGGAGATGCATTCCCAGAATGCATTTTCAAATGTATAAACTCCTCAGATTTTGTTTTTTATCCATTATGATTGAATTCTTTTATGGACAAATTCGGCAGGTAGAATTGGAACGTTAAGCATAAGATGAATCAAATGAAAATACTGTTTCACGCCAGAATATAACAATTTCTCTCGACGTTCTTCTCGCGAACCAAGTTAGCGTCATCAGAAGATGATTGAAACAGTTTTATGATGCTACTTGCTAATCGAGTATGCATGATTCACCTTAAATGCAAAATTAGTGAACAAGAGAAAATTAACTTGAAGTCTAGGTGAATGAAGCACATTTTCTATTTTATTTCGGAATCTGGAGAAAAAATTAAAATAATTGTTTTTCCATTTATATCGTATCAGAATATATTTTCCTCAGGTGTAAATATGAACTGTAAAATGTTTTTTGACTGGATAGTCAACAAACTATAATCTCATTACATCTTTCTGAAGCATTACATTTATCTAACCAATAATAAGTAGAAACTGTTGCAAAAGAAAAGCGGTACAGAGGGTTGCGTATTCACCAGTGGCCGTCTCCTGAAAAGTGGTAAATATGTGATCTAAGTGTAAATTATTGATCATCACGCTTGTTCAGCTACAAAGGAATGCCAATATTGAAAAGGCATTTCAGAAATATCTTCCAGGCAAATACTGACTAGATGAAGAAAATTCTACTTGTGGTATTTAATGGCCAACAACCAATCCTTCCTCTGCACAAACGTACTAATCATGAAAGCAATATTGTAGCAGAGATAATAGTAGAAAGATTGTGATATAATAGAGGCGACTACTAGTGGAAAATTTAATGGTAAAATCCCAAATTTTCTTATAATTTAGCAAAGAAGGAAATATATTACTAATTACTCCAGAGACAGCACAAGCATAAGCAAAAAAATAAAGCTGGCAAGTTAAAAACATAATACCGCACTTGCATATTTCATTCATCATTCAAATTATATTATTCAGAAGAATACTTCCTTCTAGGAGAAGGAAGTATTGAACATTTCTGTTCATTCTAGCTAACATAAGGAAGAAATACTAAAGAATCCCCTTATTTAAAGACAGTGGGTCGAAAAACTGCTTTAAAGAAAGATTCAAGGATTTAAACATTAGGAAACAGATGTTAGCATAAAAAGCGTCAGATATGTGTTCCAAATTTCTTAGGCAAGATCTACTAGAAGAAAAGAGACAATTATTAAGGACAGCAATGGGCTTTTCCTACAAAACATTCTGGAAGATGGTACAGGATAATTTCAATGTTAATTCTATTAATTTATTTTCATACCAGAAAAAATTTGAGTACTTTGTCGACACAATGTAAATAGAGAAATTCCTGTAGTTGAATTCCTCACAGTCAAATTATTTTTGACAGAAACTAAACGTTTTCTTCAGTTTGGTTCAAATTAGGAGTCACCATTAGTAGTACTCTCTCATGAGATGATCGTGTTAAATATAGTGCCATAGCAGCAGTCATATCTTTGACTGATTCTGAAATCTTGCTCACATGTGTAGGGCGCAGCGAGGGTCGCAGCACTTAAACACATAATAAATCTTTCAATACAATAACAAAATAGAGCAATTTGCTTCATTAGTGAACCTGCATTCAAATTTTCACGAAAAATAATCAAAAAGTTCCAAAATTGAATCTACCTACTGCTTTCATCCCAGCCATGTAAAACAGTTTTGTTAAGATTGCAGTTTTAGTCTGCTTCGATAACAATATCTGCTACATTTGTCGCCTTAATTCAAGATCTCCATTAATTTGTTTAACAAAATCTTTCACCTTCACATGTCCTCATAAAGGTTTTCCGTCTCTATGTAGATATTGTTTTGAGTTTAAATTTTTTTTCAATATACTGTTTGTGGGACAGATATGGTCATATCCAACTAAAAATCCATTCAACAAAAATTTTCAATACCTTTATTAATTGAAAGCCCTGTGAAAATGAATTGATTGATGGAAAATTACTATCTATCAATAAACGCTTATACTATAAGTAGTTTAGTACAGCCAATCTAGGCTACATATAGAAAGGCTCTAAGGTATTATGCAAACTTACTTCAAAACATCCTTTTTCTCATCTATGAGAAATTTTGTTTAATGGAAAAAATCAAAACAAAATAACACAATTTTTTGTTGAAGCACCCATTGTATTCTGATTATATTAGTGAAAAATAATCTCATGTACCATAGTGTCATGAAGGTGAACTTAGCTGTGGCATAAATCATAAAAAAAATGATGAGTGTGAAGGCAGCCACGACTTCTAGCCATGGTTTTTTCAAAGCCTCGCGCGAGATCCGAAATTCAGCGGCTCCCAAAATGGGGATCAAATTCGTTGCCAGCAATGACTTCACTCAATTATTTCAAAGAAAAATACAAAATTTCTTCAAATCATTCGTGAGTCGGAATTATTTTCATGGAATATATTCAATTTAGCATAGAGAACAAAACCCATATGTTGAAATATTTGGCCATATATAATAATGTTTAAAGGAAAATCCATACTTTCTTCAAGTATTTCTTGAATGGGAATTTTTTCGTTGAATGTATTTAATTTGGCATACAGAATGAGTCCCATATGTTGAAATATTTTGCCGGGCAGAAAAGCAACCTCAACACCCTTATATGTTTTTAAAATAAAATTCAATAACTCCATCAAAATATTAGTAGATGAATTTATTTTTGCATGATTACATCACTATGAGAGGTGCTGAATGAGACCTATATCTCGAAATATTTTTCTGGGCAGAAAAATTAGCCCCACACACCCCTATATATAACTCCATCAGAATATTCGTGGATGAGAAATTTTTTGCATAATAACACGCTATGAGAGGTGCTGAGTGGGACCTATATCTCAAAATATTTCAAGATATAAGTCTCATGCTGCACCTTTCATAGTGATGTAATCATGCAAAAAAATCCCCATCCACTAATAATTTGGTGGAGTTGCTGAATTTTATTTCTAAAGCATATAAGGGTGTGTGAGGGTT
>WOGR01004148.1:0-15047 GCA_015342045.1 Leptinotarsa lineolata | reverse complement strand
AATTTGCATCTTTTTCAAAGTGTACTACTATTCTACTAGTCAAGCCCTGTTATTTGATACCCATATTGAGGTAGTTGTGAAAAAATATATAATCCGCCATTTTGTAGCTGTGGCCCTTTTGGATTTATAATGAATTCATTAAATTATATTATCATCAAAACTAATTGCGTGTACCAAATATCAGATCAATTTGTCAACAGGAAAGGGGTCAAACTTCAATTATTAAATTAGACCCAAACAAACCGGGCAAGGCTAAATAAAACCGTTTAATTTAATAAAAATTCAAAATCTACTAGTCATGATGAAATGCCGGTTTCCATTGTTGAAACTGTGTTACATCTCATTATTTCTCCTGTGGCATATTTGGTTAATTTATCTTTCGCTAAAAGAAAATTTCCAAGTAAGATAAGGTGGGTAAAGTTCCCATCCATAAAAAGAAAAATCATGACATAATTTCTAAATATAGGCCAATAACCAAACCGTCTATATTTTCAAAAAAATTGAATACCCATTTTTAAACCGCCTGTCGTGTTTTCTTGATACTAACGGAATAATTTCGGAAAATCAGCATGGATTCAAACCGAGAAATTCATCACCATCTGCAGTATACCGCTTCTAAAGCGAAATAATGCGCCTTATCGATGCTGGCGAGTGCTCTGTTGGGATATTTTGTGATCTCAACAGGGAATTCGACTGCGTGGATCATAATATCTTGATAAAGAGGTTTCACCATCAAGGTGTAAAATATTATAAATATTATGCATTGACATGGATTACATGCTTTCTACAAAATCGTAAACAGTATGTATGTTGCTTAATTGTTCGAAATGATAGTCATGAATTAACTCTTAAGACGTTGGAGTATTCTAAATATTCAAAATATAATTATTCTCAATATAACTGATAGTAAATCAATTGATCTATGTCTATTTGGATTTTTTTTGCTCTTTTTAGATATAAACAAGCTCGAGCGATCCCCTAAAGCAGGGTGCTCATTGGCGAGCCAACCTGTTACAGCAACCAAAACTCGTCAATGTGGACACCTCGAAAACTCTGTTTGCGAGCGTATCTCGAGCCGTTTGTAGCGATCCGGAGATTGTCGGTTTTTACCCCGAACACAAAGAAGGTTTGTGGACGGTATTGTCGTAGGTTCGTCAGTGAGTACGTGTGGGTGTGCTCGAGCATAATGGCATATTGGGGTGAAGAAAGAATATTGTGTTTAATTCAATTGTACAGAAATGGACCACTATGGCTCACAAAGCGTTTGGGATAGAAAACAGGTGCACGTCTATACTGAAAAACGTTACAGTAACCGTTGCTGTTACAGATCGGCTCGCCAATGATTACCCGGCTTAACAAAAATAAAACCTGTTTTATTCCACCAACAAAATTTCATTGACACATTTTTAAGTTGTTACTTCATAAGGCTCCCTTTCCCTTCTATATGTTTTAATGAGAAGTGGGACCTACTGTATATCTGTTGGATTTTGAAGCAATGAATGATTCAGTGAATAATTTAATTATATAACTTCCTTTTTTTCAGGAGAATAATAACATTAACGTAATAATTGGTCTGAACTGTACGCACAGTCCGTGTCAGGCGATTGGAACGCTATTTTTAGATACCTACATGCATTTTAATGCAAACGAGTCTTCAATCACCGTATCCAAAATAGATATGCATGACTGCATCTATACTTTGGGATATGTAAAATTGTATCATTACGATAATACAACAAATTACCAAAATTATTACACGAAAAATGTAAAACTATGTAATGGAACTAGCATCACAATATATTATGAGGAATCTAATTAGCCATTGTGTTTCTAATTTAAATATACATTTTTGATATTGAAAATCTATGTTGAAGTTTATATACATTTATAACCATTGGTTCCTAGGTTAAGTACTTACATTTGAAATAAATATATTTTTGTTAAATTGTCTACTTCAAATTCTGGAATAGAATGAATCTGGCTGAAATTATTTTACCCACACCTTAGAGAAAAACTGCTCTCGACCATTTCGCCAGAGTATCATAAGTATCATGGTATCAATAAAAATTATTATCTCCAGAAGCCCCTCAAGGTGGGGTACTATCTCCTCTTCTTTGGTCGCTCCTGTTGGATAGTCTGCTTGATGCTCTCATTGGAAGAGATGTAGATCTGCAAACTTTGCGAATGACCTTGTCATTTTGGTAAGGTCGACGTCTGGAAGGGTAGCTTGTAATATCCTCCAAAGTGCGATGGACGTGGTTAACAGTTGGTGCCAGAGGGAGCAGATGTCTATCAACCCCAGCAAAACTGTGATAATCCCCTTCATCAGGAGGAGAAAATTGGACGATTTAACGCCATTTTCCCTCAATGGTGAGGTCATTCCATTTTGAACGGAGATGAAATATCTTGGCATTGTCTTCGATAAAAAACTCACCTGGAACGCTCACTTAGAAAAAGTTTTACACAAATCCAAACTGTCCCTATGGACATGTCTAAGGATTTGTGGTAAAACTTGGGGTTTAGGTCCCAAACAAATCCATTGGATATATGTGATAATTGTCAGACCAATGGTCACTTATTGAGCAATTTCCTGGTGGCCGAAAGCTTTACAGAAAACGGCTCAGGCGAAGCTCTCTGGCATAGAGAGACAGGCTTGTCTGGCTATATGTGGTGCTATCAGTTCCACACCGTCAGCGGACATGGAGATCTTTCGAGAAAAACCACATTTTTCTGGAGAGAGAGGCTAGATGGACTGTATACACACTTTTGCACATCGCCAATTGCACAAAACAATATAATGCAGAGTTCACTAGACTGCTGACTGACACTAGAAGTCACAGCATTCTGGGAATGACCTCTGACTTCATGCCTGCGTCCACTACGAACTGCCATATAATCTGGTCTGGATTCCTGGCCACACTGGCCTGGAAGGCAACGAGGCTGCCGACTCCCTTGCGAAGGAGGGTGCTACAAGTAGCTTCATCGGACCAGAACCTGCCATTGGGATTGCTTTAGGCTTTGCCAAACAAACATTGAACACCTGGATGGCAAGAGGTTTTGAAGACTTCTGGCAAAATCTTCCAGGATTGGCTCACCCCAAGGCGTTCATTCACCCTTCGAAGGTGTGGTGTCTAACAGGCCGCCTCACAGGTCACTATCGTCTGAAACATCATATGCAGAGACTCGGACTGTCAGAAAACAGTGTGTGTCGCCTCTGTTTGGAATAAGATGAAACAGCAGAGCATATACTTTGTACCTGCCCCGCCTTGGACCGAATCAGGTTCTCAGAGTTTGGTAGAACCACACTCTTACCATCTAACCTGAAAGATCACTCACCATACAAACGAATCGGTTTCGTCGAAAAGCTGGGTTTATTTGGTCGACTTTGAATAGGTGTGAGCTACAATAAACCCTTGTGGGTTGCGGTGGAGGGTCGAATAGACCCACTCACATGCGTCAGAAAATAAATACTTATATATAATTTTTTAAGTTAGATATAGAGGGTAGTTAGTATGAAAGAAATAACGACTAGAGAAGCAAGTGAGCCAGTGAAGTATTTACATTACTTCAGAATTAAATATGTAGGGCAAAGGCTTACATTGCACACGCTGGCTGAACTCTACGAAATAGATTAAAAAATGTACCACAGTATTGTTCACCTTAAAAAGGTCTACAAAAAAGTCCAGATGATATATACCTATCTCTTAGGGATAATCCACAATAACCATTTTTTGTCCTCGGCTTGTATACAAAGCGCTTTTAAGCAGCATTAATCCTTTTCCAATTGGGTACTTTTAATACATTGTGCATTCAATAAAGATCAATATGGCATGTAATTTGAATGAATATTTTCGAAGATATTACAGATTTAAAATGCAGGGACATAACGGTTGTGGCGGTACTGGCCGCACTTCGGGCTAGTATCAGCATTGCACCTGTGCGGAGCAGGAGCGAGTCGCTAGTGGGTTTATAAGACTTTTCACTGCAACTCACGGGGATTTATTGTGGCCCACACGTATTTTATCTCAACTAAATAAATCTAGCTTCTTAACGAAGCCGATTTTTCATTCAATAAGTGATCTTATGAGTCAGCTGGCAGAAGCAACTGAGACTCTGCTTAACTTTGAAAACCCAATCGTTTCGCGTCGGAGTGCTCTGCTACCAGGATCTGAAATATTGAAATTTCATTGTTAAGTTCACTCCAAACTTGACAGACCAGGTCTCATGTGACACACTTCAGGCGGCGCCTTCCAATGGCTTCTGGAATATCCTCTATGACAGCCATAACGGCATACTGAAGAGATTCCGGTTCATGGTTGAAATCGAGGTTGTCTGCTATTCAAGGTGTATGATTCCATGCAGAGGTTTCACGCCTCTGGTTTGGGAGAATAATCGTTTGAGCGTGCTTGCAGACCTGCACAGAGCGAGTTTGTTTCATCTGATGCAGATTCTGTTTTGACTGTTCAAGAATTTGGTGCGACGCGGATTCATGAGATATCCTGCTCTTGAGAAAGTCGCTCCCTGGCTGCACTACCTAGCCTCCTTGTTTTGTTACTGGATCAGGAGATGGAAAAATGAGAATCTCTTGCTCTTTAGGGGCGTTCAGTTAATGTGAATCTCCTCTGTTCGCTCAGGTTAGGATCCTTTGGTTACTTTAGGTTCCATGAGTAGCTAAGGAATAATAGGAATAGAAATGAAATGGGCCCTAGAACATATCCCTGAGGCACTTCGCAATCTATAACCGAAATGTCAGAATACGCATTATTGACTTTCGTCAGCTGAGATCTGTCTTTTAGGTGCGATTTGAACCATTCAAGACATGTATATCAAGGCAGAGCCCCACATCAGCGTGACAAGGATTTCTACAACGAGAGGCCGCCTGGTATCTCGAGGATTCAAATAGTGACACTGACGGCCTCTGAGTCATACATCCTTTCGGTTTGAATACTCCTACTAGAATGAAGCTATTGCTATTTATGTCAAGCTTTCAGCGAA
Organism: Leptinotarsa lineolata; assembly: GCA_015342045.1. Taxonomy (NCBI): domain Eukaryota; kingdom Metazoa; phylum Arthropoda; class Insecta; order Coleoptera; family Chrysomelidae; genus Leptinotarsa; species Leptinotarsa lineolata. The sequence goes on along the minus strand of WOGR01004148.1, from coordinate 10,052 downwards.
GTTTTTCACCTTCCTCAGGACAACTAAGTAAAATATATTACAAATAAATTACAATATTTTATCAAAACTGACATACTTACTAACGCGAGAATATTGAAAATATAGATTATTATCTTGAGATAATATAAAAATAAAATTATAATCTTGAAGGAAAAATTGACACTGATAATGATTTGAGAAGGAAAATTTTGATTAGATCTAGTTGTTATTTTTTCTTTCGGATAATTACGAAGGTACGTATAAATTTGGCTGAGATTGTCTAAATCAGTTCTCTTGTTAACACATTTTTCTTCATTTTTTATATAAACCATTTCCATAAACAGTCGCTTTGTATGATTTTTCCCTCTACAGAGAACATCGGAGTTGTAATCCATTCTACGGTCGTTGTTACTGACATTTTTGATTACTCTTTTGCAATCATTTGAATCGTTTTTTGCCAGTGGCTTATCATCTACGCTTTCTGTTATATTTTCTTGTCCTGATGTTTCTTGAACTACCTTATTGTCGTCTACCAGTATTGATTGGCAGTACTCTAAAGCACTCATTGGATAATTTGGATAATTATCTCAATCAATTATTAATGAATGAAAAAAATTAAAGTATTATTATCATATCTGCAATAGCTTAAGAGTTATTATAATTTTAAAAACAAAAGAGCGGATGAAAACTACAAGTTTTGAGGCATAATAATAATAAAAACTATATAAAAAATTTGAAAAAAAACATACATGGTCCCTTTTATTACATAATTGGGTATTTAAAAAAAAATCTATGGAAAAATTCAATTCATTTATAACAAATTGATTTTTGAATAAACAAATGAAAAACGGAAAAAATGACTGAATTTTTCTCAAATCTCAAAGAATAATAGAATTTATGGTTTGGTCCCAAAAAAACGATTGTTAATAAATGAACGCATTTTTCAGCAGCAAATGAATTTTATAAGGAACCGTGTATTCTTTGAAAATCATAATTTCCATCACTGAGTATATTACAAAAAAATATTTCAGATTATCTCATGAACAATATATTTGTTTATGACAATTTTTTAAACAATAACAGTGAAAATTAAAAAAAAATTAGTTGCTTTCAGCCATCAGACATCGAAATAATTGAGATTTAGGAAAAAAAATTTTACTTTCTTTCAATTTTTAATTGTTAATAAAAAAGTGAAAAATCAAAATTTCGTAACTTTTTCAACGGAAATCTATCCAATAGCTCATTGGAAATATCTTCACGAAGTGGAAATAAATCAAGGAATTCAGTTTGTTAATTATCAAGGATTTTACGTTAACTTTCAGTTTATAAAAAATTATCAATTAAAAAATACATAATTAATGGAAAAATTGGTATGAAATTCTTTTATTCGTGAATAACTGTTGTATTCCAAAACTATATGAATTGTTTCATTCCTTAATTTTCATATTTGATATGCTTAAAAATTATTTTTTGTTGCTGTGTCAGATTGACGCACCGCGCAAGAAAGTCAGACTACCCGTTTTTGGCTCTAATTTCAGGGCTCTGTAGAAATTATAAGTGATAGAGGTACAGCTTTGGGAGTAATTTTTTTTTAGCAAATTTGATAATCTTTTCAGATCTTTATTTTGAACTCGAAAATTTTGAATATTTTTCGAGATATTCGAAAAAACAAACCTCAATTCTTTTTACTAACTTGTTTTCAACTTTCGTGATTTTTTTCAGCGCCTTCTCGAACTTTTCCTTGAACTTTATATGTGACAATACGAATTGAATGACACCTTGTGATGCTTATGTTGGGGTGAATATCTCAGTGACAATAATTATTGATGATTTAATGCAGAATAGATTTTGTGTATAATGAAATTGCAACTAGTGTCCAATTCATATTGGTTTACCCATGCTTATTGACAGTACTATGAGTTAAATAAAATTGCAAAGATATCTCGAATGACATTTATTATTTTAGTCATAAATTTCACAAGTAACAAGTCATAAATGAGGAGATGCTTCTCAATAAAAAATATAATACATTGCATTAATGCCCAAGTTGGAATCGTTTTTGAAATACTAGCATTCGTTGCATCCTTTAGGAATTGATAAATCACACAAACAGTATTCCACACATGGATATCCGAAAAATAAACAAATAACAAACTTGTGCTCCTACTTCCTCGCACTAGCGTAGGCATCTAGTTCTGCATCCAATTCTTTAGCTGTAGGTGGCTTCCTCTGAGTTTTCGCGTTCTGCGCACCTTCTCGACCTAAGATAAATGAAATGTAAATAAAATATATACAAATGTCGAATATATCCTTAACAAATACAAAATACTTGACAATTCCCCCTCTGAAATCCCTTTTTCTCTCATTTTGTTAATATTAACCTATGAGAGACATAACTTTTCAGCCTATTTCAATACATTGAACTAACCTCCTTTACTTGGTCTGGATTTTCCTCTTCTTAGAGTTCTATATTGAAACTTCCGTTCACCTACAGGTCTTCTCATAGGGATGGGTATTTCTGGCGTAGTTAGTTGAATGTCCATAGCCCGTCCATCCAGGGGTACTCCATTATACTGTTTCATTGCTTTGATCGCATCACTTCTTCTCTCAAAAATGACATCAGCAGTTCCCAGTGATCTACCTGATCTGTCATAATTAACACCAGCGCTTTTGAGGGGTCCAAACTCAACGAAAAGCTCCTGAATATCAGAGTCAGAAACCGCAAAGTCTAAATTAGACACCATAAGCTTCGTCGTTTCCATCGTAGCTTGTACAGCTGCTCTAGCTGCAGCCACTTTACGATTTCCGTACCCTTCGAAAAGATCATGCTTCCATGCATTGTTTACTTCTCTCTGGAAAAAAATTGTTGTCAGTACATAATACTTATTGCGGACTTTTTAGGCAGAATCTATGACAATTCAATCTAAGCTTTAAACAAAGTTTTGAATTTAATTACCCGAGTGTTATTTCGAGAAATTCCACCGCGTCCTCGACCTCTTGGAATAGTTTCCGACGAACCAGATCGACCGGAGTTTCTAAAATTTCCTCGGCGTTGATTATCTCCTTCTCTACTACCACGAGTTCGGCCACCTTTTCGTCCACTGCTCCCTCGGGGATTTTTGGTTGATTTTATGATATCGTCAAGACTCATTTCAATTTTGTTTTCCATTTTCTAGCAAATTCGTCACACTTTTTAAACTTATTTCTTTAATACGCAGAACTCAGCGTCACTTTCTCTTCGACTCCAAAATAGCACGCTCATAGAACACCTCACAATTCGTCAACTATTGCAAATCTTAAATAAAAGAACATATCTCCATCCTATATATATGTTACCAATGTGTCAAGACGACTGACTACTAGAGATATGAATTACCTGTGTCGTATTCGAAGCTAATCTCCTAAAACCAATTTATACAAGGGATGGTCGTACGAATTGCCAACATTCGGAAACAATTTATAGAGTGCTTGGTAAAACCGGTCGAGTTTCATTCATTCTCAAAAAGACATAATTCAACTTATTCAAATGGAACTCCCTATATTTCATCATTTGTATGAAACTTTTCAACATTTCACAACATTTTTTATCAGAGGTTCCTATACTATACGAAAAACAGATATTTTACAAATAATAACCAATTTTAAAAAATTCATTTATTTACGTTCCCTTACTCAACCTTTTTTCAGTAACACCTAAATTTTCATTGAATAGAGGACTCCAAAAATAAACGACGACCATTTTCTGCAACACATAATGTCAGTCTTTTTTTTAAACGAATTCTCTACACGTCCTAGCATATCCTCTGGGATTTCCCTGAAAGCTCTAGTGATTTTTCGATTCATGTCTTCTATAGATGTTGGAGAAGTTTGGTAGACAATCCATTTGATATACCTCCATAAAAAATCCATTTTGGTTTCACAGAGCACCCTTTATATTGTTTTCGAATGTTGAGATTGACTATCTATTCCTGAAAAAATCCACTCAATTGCGGGTGATGAATCAAAAAAATATTGTCTGCAAAACCACAAAGTGGTGTCTGTTGGTAGTAAGATCTACCCGAGATAGTAAGCATTAGTAGAACAAATTTCAGAGGGGATGACTTATGACGTGTTTTTCGCACTTTTCGTATAGTTTAGTTTCGGGTTTCTCCATATCTGTGGTTGGTATCACTGTTGTGCGTATACTGTCTTGCGTATATGCTCATGCCAAACTACAGTGGATCAGTCTTCCATAGTATTTGTCATTCAGGATTAGCAGTGTATGGCTCTTCCGTAGAACTGTCAATACCGCTCTGAGGGCATTTCGTGATAAAATAGTGAGAATGTAGAAATCACATTTGTAGAGCCACGAATTCCAAATCGAGAAATTAAAATATATTGGAGAACAATTACTTTTGAAAATATAAAATTGAACCTTATTGAACCAGAATAATACGATAGAATTAAAAGTTTAAAACAAGTTTCAAATTGAGGGTTCTAACGACGCTTGGATTGCTCGTATCTGCCAGTCATATTTGGGTGAAGACAATTGCAGATGATTTGTTGTAATTGTTCTCATTTTTCATTATATATACAATAGTAATTGATCTTCACTTTCTCCGTCTTTGATTTCAGCAATTTGTTGCTTATTCATTTCAAATAATTTTCGACCAGGGCAATTTTTTGTTCAAAGAACTCAAATTTCGCCTTTAGTAAGTGAGCATACTTGAAGACTGGTTATAAATCGAATCATCTGAATGAACAATTCGTTAAAGCCAGCGTTTTTTTACAAAACACAAGCACTTCAGAATAAACCCTAAGGCACTCTAAGAGTAGTGCCTATGCAAAATTAGTGATTCACATTGGATTTGATTCACTGGAGTTTCAATTCATATGGAAAAACGTTCTCAGGAAGTTTATTTCACATGAACCCAGTTCTCCATATGAGAGAGTTTTTGGACAGCGAAGTTCGAGGTTTATTGAGTTGAACCTCAAAACGATGATCAGCCACGGTACATCGCGTATTTCTGATATGTTCTGCTATTAGTGGAATCGAATGGGCCAAGTCCCTTGAGCACTTTACGTGGAAGTATCTAAAGAAGAGAGGAAAATCTCCAACATTTCTTCGATGTTCCCGACTATCAAGATTGCAAGTGATGTTTGCGTCTCCAATTAGACGGATGACTTTTTTCTGGATGGAATCCAGTAGCTCCAGGGTATGTTTAGGGGCGGAGCTCCATACATGAGAACAATACTACAATAAAGGACTGATTTTAGCTTTATACAGCATCAAAAGTTGCCGAAGCGTGTACAGTTTTCTGATTCGTAACAAACTTTGGGAAGTAGCATTTGCAACTTCGGCGACATGATTGTACCGAGACATATTGGTGTTCATTATAACCCCCAACAAACTTATCAAAGCAGAAAGCGGAGTTGCCTGTCCTCTGACATTATTATATCCAGTTCAGAGACATTTATTATTTTGGAGAAAACCGATGCCTGGGTTTTCGAGGCATTGAATTGAACCTGGTTACATTCACCCCAATTCGAAATTACTTCGATATCTTCATTAAGATATGCATCCGCAGCCGATGTCCTGGTATCTAAATGAAATGAAGAAACAAGTGTGCTGTCGTCAGCAAAGCAATATATTGGATTCTTGGCTTTTCCAATGAGTCAATTATATACAATAAAAAGAGGGTTGGAGACAATATGGATCCCTGGGGAACACCAGCGTTGATGGTAAAAATATTCAAGAGATATCCATCGACGGCCACTTGCAGGGAACGTTCTTCATAATCCTGCAAGCCATAACATCGAAGTTTGGCCAGCAAACCCTCATGCCACACATAATCAAAGGCCTTGGAAATATCAAGCGCAACAGCTCTTGACTCTCCATGTTTCCCGATTGCGTTATTCCAAATATGGGTTATCACCCATATTTGGAATGTAGGTATATCTACCTACATACCTTACCTATACAAAAGATGAGTATCATACCTCGAACAAAGCTGAAGCGAACGACAAGCAACATATCTGTCATCGCCCCTTCTGCCCGTAGACGAGGTACTAAGCAATCAAGATACTACAAAACCAATTACGATTCATTCAAATTATGAACATTGATTCTTTAGATGGTATTTTACTTTCTGCAGCTTCCAACAGAGTTAGGCAATATGGACTATGGAAGTCCAAATCAACTCAATAGTTTCAAGGTATATCGAATTATTCACTTACTCAACAAAGATATCTCAATTCCTGAGCTTGTTAGAACTTTCTTACACAAACAACAGTACTGATCCTATGATCAGTACTGAGACTCAAAGAATAACTCACCCCATGGAAGTAAGCTAGTTTTAGTGGAACTATAATAATAATAATAATGCTTATTCAGATTCAAATCACAATAGGAAATAACTATAGTAATGCATACAGTTGAAAAAAAAGTAATAATGATAATAAGGACATTGATGTGTTCGAAGAGTGGGTCAGCTTGGCAAAATTTTTCTGAACATAATGATAATGATAATAAAACTCAAAAGTTCGAAAGTAATTGATTTTTGGCTAGTGAAATCTACAAGAATAGCCACTCACTCGATATGGTTCACAAAATAAATTTCGTTCTAGAGGGAAATTAAGCCTCCAAAAATATGAGCAATAGCTCTTTGGATTCAGAATGATATGAAAAATGTATTTCAATGATATTACAGCACGTGAAAAATTTCCAATGAATGGAACTGGCCGACCCTTGAAGAAAATTCATATCAAAACTTACCAATACAGTTAACTGTGAGACTTTTACTATAACATATTTTACAGAAAGCGTTTCACGTGTTTTATTTACACAAAAGCTTCCTAGATCAGAAAGCTATAGTTCAGCTCTTTATAGCGAAAATCGTGTCGCTGTTTTTGTAAAATCTGATCTAATGAAAATTTCATAGTGAACTGTATCAGTAAATTACATTTATCATCAAAAAATTGAGATGAAAAAAAGGAATTCAGCTTTTGGTTCATATCTCTGAAACTATCAACAATTAAGAAATTAAATATTGACCCTGCCACAGAGAAAAATTTTCAGTTGAATAGTTTCAAACTCCCGGAACTCTACCTCCATTACTAACGATTTCAATTCAACTTTGAAGATAGGGCTTCTTGAGCCCATTCTGACATGGAGACATCGCCAATGAAGACAGTACACTACATGAAATTTTTTTAGAGTATTGAATATCAATTTAAAAATATGAATGAAGTACGATGTTATGTGAATGAAGTTCCGTTGTAGAAAATGTTTATCTCGATTTTCCAAAACATTAAACAATTGTTGATTAACTAACCTTTTCCGGGAAACATAAAAGTTCAAAAAGTAGGTTTAAAAAATTGTTGCTTCTCAGATCAGATCTGATTTTTTTCATTAAAAAAAGGTTAAGAACACCTTATCCTGAGAAACTGTCGTTGTGTAAATATTTCAGCATTTTGGAACACTATCAAGATAGGAATATGGATATAAAATGAGATATAACAGTCTTTGTCTCTGTTTTACTTTGACCAAACTACTCTTCGATGATTCCCATTGATTACCAATATTCAGGCAACACTCTCGGAAGAGCTATCCACTGGAGTTCGAATCGCAAGAGTATATGCGGAAGACTTACAGCTGTGAGTTTATCAACAAGTATACACCCGGATGAGGCAAATACCGTAGTTTGGGAGGAGGACCCAAAGATATCAACATGCATACAAAATTTTAAAAATTGTGTTTCATTTTAAGGCATTTTCACCAAGAATGGAAGGCAAATATCACATATACGCGGCTAAAATTGAAATATACGCACTCCTTCTGGTGGATGACTTATTGCTGCGCTATATATAGGAGAACCTATATATATTTATTTCATTATATATCGTAATTTTTTATTCTATGTATTGAAATTCAGAAATAAATGATATATCTACTGGTGGCTCTTGAATTGAAATCAATCTTGGAATGATCAGAATAGTGTTTATATATCTAGTAATCTGTTGATTTTCATGGAATTATTTTCCAGCAGCTTGACTGCATTAACCATAGACCTTTCTCGATTTCATATCATTTCTTGAAATACGTGGATTCGTTTCCCTATGGCATTCCAGGATATCTTCCCAAATTTCTGCTACCGCAGTTGTCGGCTGATTGGTCAAACCACCAAAGGAATGATCAGAACATATAAATAGATGGAAAAAAGTTAAATATGCATAGAATTTTCTTTGTTTGACAACTAACATACCTTCACATGAATGTCATTTTTCAATGGGCATGATGATTTGATAATCTTCAACTCTAAAGAGAAAGTTATTGATTGATAGATTTTCATTATTATTGTTTTTTGTGTAGTTCCAGTAAGTTTCTTATTCATACAATCGAAAGGCTCATTAGTTTAAACCATTTCAAGAAAAAGGCGTTTGGAAATATTTTTTTCTGTATGTAAAACTTTGATATTAAAGTTCTATAGAGTGTTGTATTAATGCACATAATTTCTTATTAAGTTTTATATCACTTTTATGTGATGTTATTCTATCATTAAGAATTCTTGACGTTGTTTCAATATAATCAAAGTTACATTTGTTACAAGAATTGTCATAAATCACATTTGACTTCTTTGTGGTATCCGTTTTATCATTCAAATTCTTCATAGTTTCAATATTTTTTTGAAATATTTTGATTTTTGTTCTTTATGAAAAAGTTTTATGATATTTGAAGATACATTTCCAAGATTGGGTATAGATTTATAAGAGAAATTGATAGGTGAATTATCACTACATGAATTTCTGTTGATTGTATCAGAATTTGTATCACTGCCAGCATTGAAATATAATTTATTGAGAAGTTTTCCGGGAAATTTTTTTTCGATCAATATATCTTTCAGAAGTCTGAGATTTTTTGCTTGAGGAAAGGGTGTACTAATTTTTCTATTCTTTTTTTCGGAGCATCGAATTGATTTTAACTGAAGTTTTATGAAAAGAATAGTAATTGAGATATCTTCCTGAGTTAGTAGGTTTGATATACCAATCAGTGATTAAGGAATAATCAGTTTTACTGATAACTCTTGTATCAAGGATATTCCTTGAGGCAAAGAAAAAGGTGAACTCAAGGTTACTATAACGGATCCATCTACTCCAAAATCATCTGGAGAAAAACTTACGAAACCCTTCGATCTGCTTGTAGCTACCTCAAAAAATAAAATAGCAACGAGATCGGGATCTTCGAGTCGAAGAAAATGAGAAAAACATGCTAGGTTTGCTTGAATACGAAATTTAGATACAATTAGTTTTTATATGTACCTGTAGTTTTTTTCTCTTTCCTTTTTATTATTGTTAATAATGGATCATTATATCCGAGATTTTGAAATCGACACAGTACCAAATACAGTATAGATAACAACGAACAATGTTCGCACGTTTTAACAATTATCAAATGTAATAACACATTCAATTTTCTGCAGATGAACATTCGTAGTTTGAGTAAAAACATTGATAACTTTATGATTATGCTACATAGTTTGAAAATTGACATAATTATGTGAAATGAGAAAGGTAGTTGATCAAAGTCACTATAATATATAATATAAATATATAATTTATAATGACAGTCATCTTAATCAAAATGATGGTGTTGTTGCTTATGTGAAAACAAAGCTTGATTATAAATTTGCAATCTCAACACTTCAGAAAAATATCAGAGTACTGAAAATCAAAATAATCACTTGCGGAAAATCCATTGAAGTAAATGATTTATACAGATCGCCAAACTCGGATATACAGGATTTCAATATCAGTACAAACGAATATTTTGAAAATAATGAAAATCACTCAGAAGATTTTGCTTAATTTGTGGGCGATCTGAATATTGATCTACTAAAGCCAAACGAGAACCACACAGCGAATTACTTGAATATATTGAATGAATTTGGGTATATTGCCACAATAAATGAATCAACTAAAGTCCAAGGCAGTAGAAGTTACCTCACCTATAAATACCAAACTGTGAGAATAGACGATACTCTAAGTAGTGGAAACTTAATTGGATATGGTGTACCGCAAGGAACTGTGCGGTATAT
>WOGR01004147.1:0-15047 GCA_015342045.1 Leptinotarsa lineolata | reverse complement strand
TAGGGAAAAGCCCTATAGCCAAAAATATCAGTGTACAACTCGTTTTGGAGTGAAACAGATAAGGAAAAGACTCTCAAAAGGTACAAGGTGTGGTTAGATCTCAAAAAGACCTCCTTTTCGTGCAGGAGGCCGAATTCAAGCCTTTTTTTCGGATTTGCCTTAATATTCAAAATTCGATGTGGAGAAATCCCCATCTGGTGACAGCTGCTGCTAATTTCAATTTAATTGATTTCTTTCGGGCTATCGACCTTAACACGTTTTTTGACAAGTTCCTACCCTGTGTTGTTACTTGTTAAAAAAGCCACGTTGTTACATAATGCTCGAAGAATAGCTCAACCAATACCTATAGTGTGTTTTCCGGGAACACCTAAATCTTCGACTAAGGCAAATGCACCTTAGTTGAAGCCAATCAATAACATTTCTTGCTGCCACTACATTCGCAGTAAAGAATAATTTCATTATTCGGGCATGAATTCATAAATTCCCAAATCATGAACGTCATGACTGAACTTTGTTTGAATCTCGACTAGCCCTAAGTTGAAATTTCATTTTGACTATACTTTTCCAATATGTTACTTATTGTACAGTAACTAAAAACGCTTAACCTCATTGTCAGTCTGGTAAGTCTAAAATAAATAATTCGAGATCAACTATATTTTTTACCATAATCCTTGATGGTTTTATCAATATTTGTTACTTCTCCTGCTTACGCTTCACGAAGCACGAGAAGTAGTCTTGATAATGTCATCTGAAATGATGACCAAACTCCCTGAGGATGAACAAGATTCACCTTCTGTTTTTCTCTGCAGCTTCAGGTTTTGTGTTGATCCCATAGATCGCTTCTATGTAAGAGAAGATATCATCACCTTTTCCTATTAAAGGTTGTTTTTGTTGAAGTCAAAAGATTTCAGAAGTTACCTCCAATATCCGCTCAGTGCCACTGATGATATCTATGGAAGATCGAAACAGCGTTGTCTACTGAAGGATCATAGATGCAATGCTTTTGGACTCTGTTCTACTCTCAGTTGAAGAAGTATACTATTTTGTAAGACAATATCAGAAACTGCAGTCTGCAAGTTTTTAGGCCTGACGTTTCGCCTCCAACTTTAGCAGACATCATCAAAGGTGATGCGACAATGGTCGAGCGATGTACTTTGCTACAATACGCAAATTGAAAGTGGTCCCATCGAATTTGATAAATCAATCACTCAATAATTGTTATGCCTTTTAATAAATTGATGCATGTAGCCGTTACTACGTGATAGGAGATCATCATGGAAAATGAGAATTGAAACTTTCTATGTTTCTATACCACTGGTATTTGTAACTAAAGTTACTACACTTTGTTCATGCAAGGAAATTTTCAAACGATTAATTATCATACTAATAGATATAAACAAATATGGTTGCACCTTGTTTTTCATTCAAAATACAGGTATACACTGTATATTTCAAATATCCACAACACAATTATCTAAAACTTCACTTCTCTCCTTCATCACATCCTCCTGTAGGTTGGATCTCCATGAGTTCAATGGTTATTTCTCTATGATATTCTGTGGCAGGTAGATGTATATGTCAGAAAAAAAGGATTCGATTCTGCTTCAATCATTAGCTCACAGAAGTCTATTAGATTTTTGCATACAGGTATTTATGACATAATGCCACGCCAAGCTCATTGTCTTCGATGAGCTCCAAAAGTTTGCGCATCTCTACAACATCATAGCATACACTCAAATCATCATCTGATGAATGTAGAGCTTCAAACCCCGAATCGCAAATTTTCGTCATCAGTTTGGAAATTATATTGTACAAAAAAGCAATCACTTGAAATTTGAACATGTTTATATTAATTTAATTTAATTAATATTTTATATCGATCTAACATATTTTCACTATCTACAGATAAATTGGGGCTATGACCAGAACCTTCAATCTCACACAGCAAATTTAACCAATGAGCAGGTTTTAACACCGGGATAATCCGGGGAACTCTGACGTATATATGTGGTCTTGAATTTGGCTTTGGATCAATTCACTTCACGAATTATGTCTTCCGTGAATTGCTTTGTGACAAGTTTTGGAAGTCATGATTTGAAAGAAGTATTTTTTTCAATTTTATATTCTTTATCGATAACCAGGGATGTTATAGGCTACTGCTCTAAAGCGTAACTTTGTTGAATCATGCGAAAATAATGTTTTCAATATCGAATTTCAGATCATCCATTTCAAAATATAGTGGAATTATGATTTAGGAATATAAAATATGTTCACCTCTGACGATGATGACGACGATGTCGACTCCTTGTATTTACTGTCACCTTGGAACTTAACAAATACTCATCACCTATTCAAATAATTCAGGTAATCTAAACTAATTGTCAAGTCATGTATACATAGAGGAATCATAAACAAGTGAATGCATCATAGGTATGTTTTTTATAGTTGTCAAGGCCATGTATTGAAAAGTCGAACATCAAAGTCATATGCCGCGCACGCAGCTCAAGGACAAGTGAAGTCATTCAAAGTCAGAAGTATTGAGGCGGAAGCAAAGCCAGATAATACAATTCAAGGTCTTGTGGCATGGTGCAAGTTCATTTCAAGGTCAAGTGGTGAAGGGGGGACTTCGGATCGGTATATATTAACTACAAACGCGCGTCTAGACGAGTATTGCATTTCTGGTGGTTGGGAAATGTGATTGTTTTGGAATAGATGAAATGATTTAATTTATCGACAAAATTCATACTGACTTTCAATAAATACTGCATTGGGAAAGTGCCCCATAAGATAAATTAATAATTATCTTCAATAATCTTTATACTGTAGCTATTAAATGATAAAATTAATTTTCTGAAATTATCTAAGTATATTTATTGCATGTGAATAATTCCAAAATATCACATATCAGTGAAATACCACTGTATCAAATGAGTTGTATTAGAAGGATGAATATCTAAACTATAAAATCGTCTGTAGTGGTCGCTAATTAGAGCAATATAACAGTAATTTCCATAAAGTAACTTATCCATTTTGTTGATTGGTACTATATATGGATAAAGTGAATTAATTCTAACTTTGATAAAAGCTATTGATAAAAGCTATTTATTCAATGAACATGCAACGTATTGATGATTTCAATATTTTTTTCAATCTAGAACATAGACTTGAAGTATATACGAATTTTTCATTCAATAGTACCAAACACGTCTTTACAGCTGTCACTTATTCATTTCTCTTTCTTGCCATCAGCAAGTCCATAAATGAAATACGTGTCATCCATTTCTGCGTTACTATAGCCATTCATGATAGAGGACTTCACTAACAAGACTTTAAATATCAAACACAGAAAATACACGTCAAATAGGCAAAGTCAATCAGTTTCAACCTATTTTTTTATTTCATATTTATTCCCATTCAATTCATTTTTATAAAAATTCTCCTTATTTAGTTTGATTAGTCTATTTACGTGATTACGATATTGATTATATTGTCGTTTTCTTTCAGCATCTTCCAGATATATTTTATGTTAACGATATAGATCATTTCTTTTATCAATTGAAGCAACAAGCCCTTCAGTAATCCATTTTTTACGTTCGATTTCTTTTCGATATATAATTATTTGTTTGGTATTTTGTGCAATAAAATGCTTGAATATTTCTATAAACGTACTTGCCAATTCATTAGAATCTACAGTATGAAAATATGCTGTCCAATTATGATTTTTTGAATTCTCTTCCGAAGCATTGTAGTTAAATAAATTTCTTTACATATTCTGCTTTTGTTTCATTACTCATCAAATCGGAGTTACTAGAATGGTTGTCTTGTGGTCTGTGAATGGATGATCAAAGACAGCAGACAATGAGTTCTTTATAATAACTTCAATGTTAACATTGAAAAAAATATTATTTATGCAGGTTGATGATCCCCGTTCGACACGTGTGTCACTGTTAATCATTGAAATAAAGTTCAGTATCATCATTTAAGTTCAAATTTATATCTCCGACTATAATGAGTTTCTGAAGTAGTTTTACAGCTTCAATGATATAATATAAGAAGATAGACTTCCACGGCTTTAGTCACAATTTGAGAGAAGACAATACCGGCTAGTAGGCCGTGATCGAATGGAACCTGAAGTACTAAAGGTTTCGTCTGTTACTCCGGCAGACATCATGAGTGGTATGCACGTTGGCTTCGATATATTCTTCGTTCTTGCAGAAACTTTGTGACTGATGGATTAGAACGCTTTGAAACAAATATTAAGAAGGTTCAATACACCAACTATTTTGCCAACTTTAGTGACTGCAGTATCTAGATACTCCATTTCTTATTCCAATATTTTATCTGCCTTATAAACTCAAATTACTCTTTTTTACTATCGCCTGGTTCCCCTAATACAGATCATTGTTCCACTGAGAATCAGAAAATAAAAAATAACATAGCGGTTATAAAAAGATTGCCGTGTTTCATAAATATTATATTATCCAAATGAGACGGAGTTTTAAAGTTATACCACAATCCGTGCGTTTATTACAGGGTAGGGTATCAAATGCTAATTGAACCCAATGAAAACATTGTTGTTATGTTATCATTTCCTTTAAATAACTCACGCTCCATGTGCATGTGACTTTATATGTCTATAACTATTTACCGTTCTCGAAATTTTGCTTGCGGAGCGATTTATGTTTATTTTTAGTTTTCCCGTGATGTGACTATTCATTACGCGCTGTTTAAAAGAATCGTCATCACGAGTTAGTGAGTTATTTGAACGACCACCTGATCGATGTTGCACAATAATATGAAATATTTCAGCTATCTGCCAAAATTTCTATTTCCATTCCACAACAATACAGAACATCCTGGAACGTTATGAAATGCGGTGAAATGTTGGGAATAGTCTGGAACGTTCGAGAAGATCCTTGAACACCTCAGATCTTAGTAGAACAATCAAGGTAGTTAATTGTATGATGTGGTAGCTCTGACGGGACTGGTGATAAAATTTATTAACACAAAAAGGAAACAATGACAAACAAAAACGCGAATATAAAATTACAGAGTAACTACAGAGAGGTTTTCAGTTATCAGTACGAACTTCTAGAAGGAACTAAAAAAGTTGGGTTGCAAAATATGTTCCAACCCTCTTGAAAATAATATTCACTGACAATCGTCGGTCATAAATAATCAACTACTTAACCATAATTTCGCTCGACTCGATAAGGGTCTTACAGATTGTAAAATAAACAAAACATTCGGTTGTGTCTTATGATCTGCTCTCAACGTTTTCGAAAGAAAATAGATATGCGACAGCATTTACTAACTACATGAAAGTTATGAAAAATACATGTCCTAACAAAAAATCAGCAAAAAGTATAAAATGTTCTCAAACTAAGTAGTTGTGGGAGATACCCTACATATCCATGGAAAAGATTCTCTTTTTCACCTGAAAGGCGCTCTTTTGAAGAAATAGTGACGGGAAATTTTGCCCCCTAGAAAGTTCTAGATCAGTCCGAAACATTCGAGAGTGTTCTAGAGCATTCCATAAACTTTCATAATATCCTAGAACATTCTGGAGTGTATTGGATGATAGATAAGAATCTGGAACGTTCGGAAACATCCCAGATCATTGTGAAACTATCAAAGGAGTTATATTATGTAGTATCCCTCTATTCCCCATCCAGTAAAAACGTACTCTTTTTACCTGAAAGTCATGGTTTTGAAAATATGAGGGCTAGAATGTTCACCTACTAGAAAATTCTAGAACAATCGCTAGTATAGTCCCGAATTGGATTGTACTGATCGAAACCTTTTTAATACGGGTAGTTCTATTAATTGATAGCGATGAATGGAGAAAGATAGTTTGAAGTTCATCTTTTTATTCCAACCACCATAATCTCCCTGAACGAGGACGGGTACTCCCGCTATTAAGTAATAATAATGACTTTGGATAAAATTCACAACTATCTATTTCAGTTTTGAAATAGATGATGAAAAAAATATAAAACAAAACTACGACCTTGTCGCATCGGTTTGTCAAGCCGCGGTCGCTTGAATTTATTTTCTCGCGTCATAGTTCCAATTTTGCGATAACTCTTAAGATATGATTTTGAATTGTATGTGTAAATGGCAATTATAATGTGAATGAAATTCTCAAGGTAACCAACATATTCATTTGATAAGGATTGATATCTTATCCGTCTAAGTAGCTTTCCAAATATTACATTTCTTATTATACCTCAAAATAGGTGTCATTGTCTTGAAAGCTAGACATATGCCATCCCAGACTTTTATAGACTACAAACAAAGAACAATATGTTTTAAATTTTTTTGTTATATCTCAAAAGGATTAGGCAGAGTTTTCGATGAGAGCCGCAGAGTAGCACCACAGCCCCGGCTTCTCACGGATAACATCGTCATATCTCAAACAATGGCGCTGTGAATCCCAGCAGCAAATAATTTATTTCGATTGGTTTCCGGGTTTTGCCGTGGACTTCTTTGGTTACAATCTCCAAACGCTTCAACTGCAACTGCGGCAGTCATCTTCAATAGTGTGGTCGAAGTACTCTTCATCTTTTTATAACCGAAAAAGACCACGGCAAAACCTGAAAACCAACCAAAATATTAACACCAGCCTTGAAAGCCTACATTCCTATATTAGCAAATAATTTGTTTGCACCTTCATTAGTGATGATACAGGTTATTAGCACTCAATAAAGAAAATGAGCTTTTGGCCCATCATCAGTATGGTGCAGCCAAGTGTGAGGATGGGCAACACTTGGTTACCAAAAGAAAGGAATACAAATGCACGGAACCGTCAGCAAAAGCTAGCCGCACATTTGTGGTTTCAGATGATAGATCTTGTGTTTAAGAGAAAACTATCAAAATCTCCACGGAGGCAGCTATAGCTACCTGCGTGACATGCGTGTTATGAACAGTTCCAGAACAGTTCATAACATTCGAAAGCTCTCCACAACTTTTCTGAACATTCAGGAATGTTCAGCAATAATTTGTAATGTTCTGAAATATCCCACATAAATTTGAAACGATCTATGAAATATGTTTCCGTTTTTTTTCCTGAAAGAAGTGCTTTTGAAGATATAAGAGATACATTTTTGCCTTCTAGGAATAAGGATCAATAGTACATGATGGAAAACGATTAATTGGTGAAAACATTTCAAGAAGCATATTTTTTTTTTGTTATCCGACCTGTTTCGACTTCAATACATTTAAATAACTACAAGAATACATACAATTAACAATCACTGCGAATGAAATTCTGAGAGTCTATGAAATGTAAGGTAGATCATCGATTCAAGGTTGTGCAAGTTGTAATTCATCTGATCAGAGCTTTCTATTAAAATTAAAAAAAAAATTAAAATTGTTCATTCCGTTAACCAGCTGACGTCAACCCTCAGAAGTCAAATTTTGTGCGAGCAGTGGATTAACGAGGCCTTACCTTTTAGCGTGCGATTACCCAGCACGGTGGCCCGGCGGGGAATCTAACCCCGGCCTTCCGCTTAAAAGGTGGATATGCTAATCTCTACACTACCGAGAATTTTGTTATGGTAGTGAGATCATTGATCATACATTCGCAGACCACAAGGCAACCTTTCTAGTAACGCCGACTTTGATGTGTAATGAAACAAAAGCAGAATATGTAAAGAAATATATTTAACTACAATGCTTTGGGAGACAATTTAAAAAATCATAATTGGACAGCATATTTTCATACTGTAGATTCTAATGAATTGGCAAGTACGTTTATAGAAATATTCAAGCATTTTATAGCACAAAATACCAAACAAATAATTATACATCGAAAAGAAATTGAACGTGAAAAATGGATTACTGAAGGGCTTGTTGCTTCAATTGATAAAAGAAATTGTCTATATCGTTAACATAAAATATATCTGGAAGATGCTGAAAGAAAACAACAGTATAATCAATATCGTAATCACGTAAATAGACTAATCAAACTGAATAAGGAAAATTTTCATAAAAATGAAATGAATAGGAATAAATATCATATAAAAAACTTATGGAAAATTGTAAATTCGAGCCCTGAAAAGAAAGATACAATAAAAAAATTATTAATGATGAAAATAAACTCGTAACTGATACAAAGATGATAGCAAATACATTCAATGATTATTTTGTCGATGTTGGAGAAGTATATACTAAAAAAATTGAGAAGCCATCAAATCCACCACCAAAAAGGACATCAATACAAGAAAGAATATTCCTCAAACCTGTAAACAAAAGTGAAAGATCAACAAATCACCAGGTTTCGGTGATATAACTGCAGAAACTTTAAAAGAAGTTTCTGAGGAAATATGTGAACAACTGGCACATGTCATCATATCAAATATACAGGGTGTTTATTAAACATGCGACAAAAAATTAAAGGACTATTCCTTGGACTATTCTAAGAATATGTGGCCCTTTGATGATTTTTGATAGGGTACTTTGTTTCGAAGATACGGGGTGAAATAAAATTTCGACAATAACAATTTTGGTAATTTTAAAATTATTAACGTAGACGAAATAAAAGTATAGCATACTACCAAGTAATAAAAAATCTAACATTTCCGTTGGTACCTATCAACAACATTCCGATTACTACCAACAGCTGCTGACATTCAATTTGAATAGTGTAATAATAATGATAATAATAATAATACTAATAATAATGCGAGCGAAAAGTATCGCGAAAAACCTTAGGTTCCGCGAGAAACCTTCTCGCTTATTCCAAGAGCCTTTACGTGTTGTTGATAATCCGCCGACAGCTGATCAGGTGGAATCCTTCTGGAAGGACATCTATGAACAACCGCAGCCACTCAACTTTATAAGCAGGGAGGCTACCAACATCTGAGGCCTTTGGTGAGTTGCGCCACGACTTACCCGAGCAACTGGTGCAAAACCGGACCGGCAGCCCAGGCGCACCCGGGAGGGAAAATACTATTCTCCCTCCGGTGCCGACCGTGGGTCTTCAGGGCTAACCACCCGGTAGACCCAAAACTCGGTTCCTGAAAATAAAGGAAGGGGCCCCCGCAATCGACCCGCTCGGAGGGGTCATAGGCAAAGTGGTGGGGCCCATAACGATGATTTGCCTACCTATGACAACCCTGGCAATGACAACGGACGCTTTTAGTGGACGCATGAGCTAAGAGATAGCTTTATTCATTGTTAAGAGAGTAATGAGCCCGCGCGAAGGGGGTACATGGTGAAAATGCATGATCTGTGGTGTAGTGTGGTAACCCAAAAATCTTTGGTATCGTCTGAATCGATTCCGCTAAACTACTTCCACTGTGGATGAAATTGATTGAGTGTTCCTGGTATTCTAACGGGTTGATTTCTACTGGTAATCCAATTATTGATTGGCACTGATAATCCAGAGTTTATTTTCTCTATGTTTGATGTTTGTTCAGTTCTCAAAAATAATTGGAAATAACTTCGACGATTTTGGTCGAAATATTCCATTTCGCGGATATAGCAATGAATTAGTGTCGATTTTTAGAGATCACTATGGACCACTATTATCCTAAAACGACTGCGCCAATTTGGTTTGGGAGCTTTCGAAATCGATTTTTAAAAATAAAACTTTTTTTTCGAAAAACTCAAGTTGAGTTACAATTATATTTTGATAGCAATGTCAAAGCTTATACAGTGCTCTGGAAACAGTCGACCAAGAAGTTTGGGAAAAATGTATCCACAAAACAATCAGAATCGAAGCAGTGGTGTGTGTTATGTATGGACTACCCATGTAATAGATATAACCAAGGCCACTTCCCGGAGTGCATTTACATCAGATATCTCACGCCGGATACCAGGAATTCAATAGACGCTTCAATTCTACCCAAGCTCACCCGATATTATTAATATGAGTTTTTGGCTTTGACATTACTGTCAAAATATAATTGTAACTCAACTTAAGTTTTTAGAAAATAGTTTTATTTTTAAAAATCGATTTCGAAAGCTCCCAAACTCAATTCGTAGGATAATAGTGCTCCATAGTGATCTAAACATCGACACTAATTCATTGCTATATCCGCGAACCGGAAGATTTCGACCAAAATCGTCGAAGTTATTTCCAATTATTTTAAGAACTGAACAAACATCAAACATGGTGAAAATAAACTCTGGATTATCAGTGCCAATCATTAATTTGATTACCAGTAGAAATCAACCCGTTGGAATACCAGGAACACTCAATCAATTTAATCCCCAGTGGAAGTAGTTGAGCGGAATCGATTCTGACGATACTGACTATTTTTGGGTTACCACTTCATGGTTATTTGGATCAATGAGAACACTACAACATTTTATGTAAATGATTGCTCATTTGTTCCAATTCAAACCTACACAGTGAAATCTCTTATACTCCCTTTTTGTGCCTGAAATTATTTATCTCATGAATTTGATTTCAGATGTTAATCTTTATAATCAATTATCTGAAAACAACAACCAAGAACAACCCGACGAAATGACCGCTTTTCAAACAAGTTATTTGGGTGCCACCCCAAAATTTTATTGAAACATGTGACCTCATAGTGAACCAGTTTTATAAAAGAGAGGACCCAGCAGCCGTCATCAATTAGTTTTTGATAACCTGCATAAGAAATAAACTCACAGGGAGAGCAAAAACTATATATCACCGGAGCAAGGGAAATAACGTCTTGGGCAGACCTTCGAATATTATTCCAACGAAATTTTGCCGATCAAAAACTTGGCACCCCAAAATATTATAGATAATTGGACCATCAGAGTCTTTGACCTCCAGGTCCTGAGTCAATAATTTCAATTGATAAAGGATGTTACCAGTCATATAAACTCCAGTTTTCCAAAACATGGTCCTGATTTTAGCAAAACAGATCAACAACTACACACAATTGTTCCCTACACTAATATTGACTCGGAGAAAATGTGGACTGATCAATGTTCTCGGCAGTTTCGTGAAAGTGATAGCCGGCAATTTAAATGCGGAAGATGGGCAACGCTATGAAGATGTAATTCCAAAAATCCAAAGTCAGCCAAATAAACTATATGAACATATCTCTCTTACCACAAAAGCAATCAAAAAATCCAATTTCACAATACACACACTAGCGAGGAATCAACTAACAATCCAATTGAAACAGAAACAACTAGAAGGCGCCATCAAGAAACAGATAACATCGTATGCTAATCATATGAACGACTGAATATGAATGCAGTATTCACACAATTGATAGCTAGTACTAATATGGTCCTGAGAATACTAAAAGATCTGGAGACAGCCACCACCTTTGCCAAAATAGCGGTTCTGTTTTTGAAAAATCTGTTTTCCGTTAATCAGCTACAGCCATCCATTATATAAGCCGATAATTTTCTCGAAGGGTTGCAAAATATCTCACATCATTTGAATGAAGCTGTTCTTCCGTACATTCCAAACAGAGAAAACATAATCATTTTCGAAAAAATAACAGCTATCAAAGTGTACCAGAAAGAAACAAACTACTATTCATCTTGAGAGTACCAGTCTCCGAATCGAACGACTATACCTATTATCACCTCTACTCTTTTCCTATTGAGACCAAACCAAATCTATACCAAATTGTCGTCCCAGAAAACAAGTTCCTTTTTCTCAATGGGCATTACTATATCTTTTCTAACGAAACATGTCAAGCAGCCATTCAAGGTGAAGCTTTGTGTACCCTACCAGAGGCAAACCCAGCCGATGCACAATGTCCATGCGAAGTGCATCTTATCCGATTCACACAAACATATGAAAATTGACATCCAGAACCCATAAAACTACGTGATAAGAAAATTCATAAGATCAATTCTAAGCAGTAGATCGTAATATTTTCAAATGAAACAACGGCCTCGTCAGAGTGTAACAACGGAAAAGAAACGTCATCTCTCAAAGGGACCTATGTGATCGAAATTCCAGAAAACTGTAAACTAAAATTAGACACCACCATTCTACAAACCCACAAGAACCCTAATATTGAAACAAAAGTTCTAAAAGTACCTCATCTGGATATCAAGCCCGAGGAGAACCTATTCGACTCGAATCACTACATCTTGACGATTTGAAGAGTATCCAAAATCAAATGGACCATGTACGAGACAAACTTCAAGAAGAAGAAACCATCGTTTCGTCAGGTATTAGTTTGTGGACAATATTCCTGTACATCGTTATGATCTGTCTCGAAACATACCTAGTCTCAGTTCAACTGATGAAGAAACTTGGACCAGCCAGAAGAACCAGAGAGTACCCCGATACAGAAAATCAGTGCATAGCTATTGAAGATCTTGGGATTAGAAATTAGGTTTGATAAATCAATCCTCATTTCTAAGCAACGAGAGGAGGTGTTATATATGAACTACCCATGTTATAGAAATGTCCAAGGCCATTTCTCGGAGTTCATCTACATTAAGTATCTCACGCAAGTTTTTCGGGAAACGGTTTATTTTTAAAAATCGATTTCGAAAGCACCCAAACTCAATTTGTGGGATCTGGATGATCGCATAGACTCATTATCAGAAAAAATAATTCCAATTGTCATCAATCCTAATGAAACTGATACATTCAGTGAAAAATCACTTTACGAATCCCTGTAGAATCTTTTCAGATTACAAATTATCGCAATATCTTATTTGATGCAAGTATTCCCATTAAATCTATAAAATTGTTTCTGAATCAACTATAAAATCCAGTAAAAAATATGAATCTGTAGAAGGTAACAATTCTAAATGAAAAACTACTTCAAATATAAATTGTCCATCTCAAAATAAAATATTCAAAAAAAAATTAGATTCCACGATATTTCAATTATATTCGCATCATACAGAAAATGTATATTAACACCCCCGACGCCTATTAATACTATTTTCAACGCAATATGAGAAAAAGCATCGGCCGCTTCTATTGATGTTCTTTGTCGCAAGTCACTATTTTAATGGTTCGTTAGCGGCGTCCTCAAGGGGCATAGCGGGTGAAAATATCTCAGTGACTTTGTGGATGAATTTTGAATTGCGACTACGTTGCTTCCTTTGATGTACGGCATGTTTGCATTCTTGAAAATATTTCACTCTCAGACATTTCTGGACAGACTATAGGGCAGTGTTCCTCCTGTTCCTTAAATTTCTCTTCTATACATCAAAGCAACAGCCTCTGATATTCTCTTGATGGTAGCGTGGATAGTCAGAATGTTTCTGTTACATAATTCCGGCATTAGCGATGAAAGGCAGATACACCTGTTTCCTCAGCAAATGATACAGACAGGAGTGATGTGTTATAGTTGATAGGACAACTTAGTAGCCAAATAAAAACTAGGTAAGTTTTAATATTGACCAGCGCACTCAGTTTCCCGGTTCCCAGTTTCGCGATCTGCGGTCATATTTGTAACAACCATTAACGTAACTTCATTCTCGCATAATAAGTAAATACATACAGCATTGTAACATCCACCCTCTTCTAAGAAATTCCTTTGTCCTCTGTTAACAAACCCATTTGTTTTTTTTTCAATGTAATCGACGGATCTTCGGGTTCGAAGAACCACTTTATGTAAATAATCATTTTTTAAAAGTACATTTGTGGACTTCCTTTCGTCCCATTCGTGATAGATTCACATGACTTGTGTTAATGATTATTCTTCTTTATCTGAGAGCATCGCACTTTAACCCCACAATTGTTTGCATGTTTACATGATGTTTATGTCAAATCAAATGTAACAACTTCTTTTTGGTCATAGATTATAAACACAACTATCTAATAACTAATATTCAATTTTCCTTCAGCATAACACAAATACCAAAATATTTGTGAAAATAAAAATGGCAAAATTATCTATAGAACAAATTTACTATTTTACTTTGTTACTGTACGGGAAAAAGCAAATGACGTTTTTTTTATTGATTCGTCCGTTACTTGATAAAGATTCATAGTAATTTCATAAACTACACCTCATGATTTGATCTCCACAAACTTTATTTTTAAAAAATATCACGACATGTTTCGTAAACAGCATAATTTTGGTAGTAAATAACGTACTGTACGGACTGTACGAAGAAGCTACTGCGTTAGCGAAACATTTGTGATATTTTTTTAAAATAAAGTTTGTGGAGCTCAAATCGTAAGCAGTAGTTTATGAAAATCACGTGTTGTTTGGAATGGAACCCTTGTCTCTGTTTATAAATTCCATTCAACAATTTTCTACTTCTAAACTTCCAAAGCATCCCAAATTCTGCAGTCAGGAACTGGTCTCAACATTTTCAAGCATTCCCATTCATTTTTTATCTGTTCCCTAATATGCGAAACGAGTTCTTTGAAACAAGTCATTATAGTTTGCTTAGTTTAACAAATATACTTTTTATCGCAATTTTGTTGAAATATATGAGCAGTTTTGAACACCACTATGTGTAATATTTCAACAATTTAAACCAATTATTTTTTTATTGTGTATTAACTTATCGGCTATATTTGAAATATATCCGTTACTCTCAGCTATTTTTTTGGTCATTTTTTCATCGATGTTGTATCTTCCATTGCTTAAGAGGGACGTGACAAACCCATAGATAAGAAAACGTAATCTCGTGTTGTAAACAATAGTAGGAGCTATCAGAGATATATCTTAAAGTGCTTATTCACGTTACTCTTATCTAGAACTTCCAGACATAGTAGTTCTTCGTTACTTTCAATAACAAATGCAATCATTATGTTTGGGAGTCTATTGTTGACAAAAAAAACAAGATCTGTCACCTTACTTCAATTAGTATCAAAAATGACAATTAGATTGTTCACAAATCGGATCCAACTTCGTGCAAAATAATCTAACACTTATCTTGCTCCCATTTCAAATCTGCCTAGGAAGAAATCAACAATGAATATTCCATTGCTGTACCCCTATGATGTTTGTAGAAACAGAAAAAAAAATTAATCGATCTTCTTCTGGGTATTTTCACCTTCCACAGTAAACCTCCTCATTTCTATGGTTTACCAAAAATACATAAACCTAATATTCCTTTGAGACCAATTGTAAGTTCAATTGCATCCCCCTGTCAAAAAT
>WOGR01004146.1:0-15048 GCA_015342045.1 Leptinotarsa lineolata | reverse complement strand
GGGAGAGATGTAAATATTGTATATATACTCTGTACATTGGACCTTAGATTTACTATAGAGAAATAGGCAATAAAAAATTTTGATTTTGATTTACACGATCCATGGCATTCTATATCAAAAAATAAAAATTGGAATAAAAATTATTTTATTTGTCAAATATCGACAAGTGAAGTATTGTTGGATTTAGAATGTTGTCATTCTCGATCGAAATAAGTGAAGATATACAGGATGTCCCATTTAAAAATCGAAAGTTGGGATCATTTCCGGAAGTACGGCAAAGCAAGTAAATATGTCAAAAAATGCAAATTGAACTACAATACACAACCCTCAAATTGCTTTTATCGATCTCCAATAATCGAAAAGTTATAGGGGTAAGCCACCTTAGAGAATCACCCGGTATACTATGTGGTTCACTACTTTCCAGTAGTGATGATCGGATTTCTCAACATCGAATTGATAATAGACCACTTCTTTCCTTCTTATTATTATTCTGGTGATTAATTCAATCTGAGATTCATTGCAAATAAATATTCAGGACAAAAGAAAACAGTTTGCATAAAGAAGAAATACCTCTTCACATGAATTATCCGTTAAGAGAAAAATAATCGCCATTAGTCACCCCGGTCTTATAGACTGGTTTGTAGTTTCCTTAGTATAACCTCTAAAGCTAATCCTGAAATGTCATAAAAAATATTACAGAAATACTAATCACGTGAGCTTACTTCCCCTTCAAATTGCCATAAAACCATATAGGATCTGACAGATCATGCGTGGAACAATGGAAGGTCAACACCATGTAGTCTGAAAAGAAAATTTTGGAAAATTGCACGTTCTTTATGTTCACTAAGCATCAACATAGGCCAATGTTATAAAAGTAGGCAGAGAGTTAAAGTTTTATTAAAAAGTACAATAAACTTTGTTTTCTTTTTTGCCAGTTACCAAAATATATTATGATTTGTTTGCATTATCTCATACGATATTTTCTTACAGAAAAAATCAATGAAAAAAAAGAGTTGGAAGAGAAAAAGCTGAACTTAACAGCAGAATTAACACAACTCCAAAACCGCCATTCCCAATTGACAATTTCCTTGAGAAATCAGAAATCGGAGCAAGATCAACTTCGGAGCTCACAGCAAAGTACAGAAGAAAAAATTAAAGAAATTCTTACTTTCATTGATCGTATGCAGAACCCAATTATTAGTAATGAAGTATCAGAATCGTGATTGTAAATAATGTCGTAATTTCTGTTTTTTTGATATTATTTTTGATATATCTATATTAAGACTGATCGGTTGATTGTATTGAAAGTAAATTTCTATTAAATGAATAATTTTGTTAAAAATGTTTTTGTACCTTAGATCACAATAGAAATAACTATGAAGCATTCTAGGATTCTTTCTTTTTCAATAACGTGCACATCTCCGGAAACTTTTCAGGTTATCACTCCTGTATGAAGCTAACCTAGTATTGTTCAGAACCCTATATTCAAATTTGCCATGAAAATGACGGGACCTATTTTCAGTTATTCAAAAGAAAAATATTAGGAATATAATATGAAAGAAACTGAATTATTGATCAGTCGTGAATTTTTAATTTTAGATAATATTAGCTAACATACGTTGAAAAGATAACAAACATAGTATGTTCAGATACGTCAAACAAAAAATTTACACACTATTCAAATTCACATTTGATATATAAATAAAATTATCTACAAAGGTTCCATTTCATTAAATTCTCCAAACTGCACCAAAAACATTTATTTTGTAAAATGCTTGGCTTACAAGTGCCCGCTTCACCTCAAATTTAAGTTTTTTAATTTAAAAGTTTTCCTATTCTTGCAGAAGAGATATATTTTGCCGTACAATGCTTCGGCTTATTTTTCAGTATTCACCAAATTCATTTTAGCTGTTCTAATAATCTCCTTGCTTTTGGTATTGTATTTGTGCATCGTTGCCCCAGTAGTGTATTCATATTTATTTTTATGAACGTATAATATAGCTTCGAGTATATATGAAAATGGAACAGTGCATGTTTATGGTAGATGCTCTAACCATCTCTCTAATTATTTTTTTCTGAGATACTGATACTGAACCCCAAATTAATATTCTATGCTGCATGTGAGCCTGTATTATACCAAAGTACGCAATTTTGAGAACATATCAGCTTACCACGCTCATTCTCCTTAGGGCGGAGCAGCCTTACGAGGTTTTTTTATCAATTTCAATGATGTATGTTTTCCAGTTTACATTGCTGTCTATATGGAAACATAGTAGGCGCACACTATTGTCATTTTCGTTTTTAGTTCTTTTGTTAAAATTTATTTTTTTTGGTTTCATCTTTGTTCAAATTCAACGCATTCGCATTGAAATATCGTTCGCATTTTTTTTGTTTCTTTTGTTATTTCTTCTAATATACTGGGACTTCTTGATGTAACTGTAAATGAGGAATCATCTGTATAAAGAAATGTGTCCGCAATAGCAACATATAATGGCAAATCATTTATATACAGAATAAACAAGAGGACTTAACACGGCTCCTTGGGGAACTCTATGATGAATTTTTTTGAATGTTAGATGTTATGTTGTTATGAATAATATATTGTCTTCTACCGGTTAGGAAAGATTTCAACAATTTCAACGCTAAACCTCTTATCCCGTATTTTTCCAGTTTAATTAGAAGCATGTCGTGCCATACACTATCAGAAGCTTTTGATAAATCACATAACACAGCCCTGGTTAATATTTCTGTGTCTTTATTTTTTGATATAGTATGAGTAATGTCTGTTACTGTTTGAGTAGTTGAGTATAACTTCCTGAAACCATACTGTTTTTGACAATACCGGGGTTATTGTAATAAACCTTTATTTATTACAGTCATTTTTATCACCTTGTTTATGGATGTGTGTAGCTCTACAAATCTTGAAAAAATCTGGAAACTCGCCTTTGAGAAACATACATTTATCGAATGTATTATGGGTTTAATCATCTATTTTGATTATTGTTGGAGTCCTTACTTTTATAGTTTTTTAGACATGAAATGACATTTGAGACTTCTGTTTCATTTGTTGGTCTTAAGAAAGCTGAACCTTCAACAGATATTTTCAATAGATCTCACCCTGTATTACTTGAAGGTGGGATATTTGCTATTAGTTTGTCTATTATATCACTGGAAAAATAATTGAAATCCTCTGCTGTTGATTTGCTGTCAGTTGTCATTTTTTTTTTGTTTGTTGTTGAAGTTGTTTATAATTGACCAAGTAGTTTTACTTACGCCGTCACTCATTGATATTATATTGTTTCAGGATTTTGACTTGGCATCCTTGATCGATTTTTTGTATTGACTTTTGAATTTGTTATACTCTTCTTCAAGAGATAGATTACCTGTCCCCATCAAAAATTTTATTTTCAAGATCGGTTCTCATTTTTTCCAACCTACTATTAAACCAATTTACTTTGATATCTTTATTTATTAATTTTTTCAAAGAAAAAGCGACGTTCACTGCATATTTCAATGTGTCACATAAAAATTCTACTGAAGATTATGGATCGTTTGACATATACTATTCATACCACTCTATATTGTTTATGATATTTCTAAACTCTGCGTTACCCAATTCTGTTATTGATAGACATAGAGACTGTAGTTTTCAGATTTTTTACCTCTAATTGAATGTCTACACCATATTGAACTGTTATGTTCTCTTTAATGACGTTTAACGGTTTGTATTGATTGAAATTTATGAGATTGTCACAGGTCGCTAATGTATCTATTACCCGCGTAGGCTACACTATTAAATATTTAAAGTTGAAAGAGTTACAGCAATTTGTAAGATTATTTTTTTCCTGGGTTTCTTTCAGAAAGTTTCCAAAAATCATAATATTTTCAAATCTGTGACTTACATTTGTTGAAAGTTGTTCAAATGTCTCCTTGTACTTCAGAAATCTCCCTTTTCCTGACCTATATAGACAAATCACTAAAACATTTGATACTAAAACTGCGGTAAATTCTGCATCAACCTCACAACAATAACATTTGACTTCTATAGTTTTAGCTGTTATAGCTCCTATGTACATAAATTGCAACTCCTCCATGTTCCAGATTTAGTCTACAATAAAAACTAACAAGTTTATAATTATTTAAAACTATCATGGTAAGCAGTTCACTTCTAAGCCAAGTTTCACTAAAACAGTACATTATGAGAATGACTGTAAATATATATTTGAAATATTTACTTCGTTTGTGATAGATTGAGTGTTCATTTGAGAAATTGACAAACATCGATTTTCTATTTGCAAAGTCTCCTTTTCGTTTGTGTTTATAAATTTTAGAAGGTACTGTATATTTGCCCATCGGAGCGTCTAGATTTGCCTCATTTCTTGACTGAAGATGATTCATGACATCTCTTTCACATGATACGAAGTCTTCTTTTATTTTGATTGAGGGCATCTTTCTTTTTCTTTATGCTGATATGGATGTGTTGATGAATTATGTATGGCAAAAGGTCTCCGTTGTACATCACTATTTGGTTCAGGTGTCCTCTTAAGGGACAGTGTTCAGTGAGAAGTCCTGTATTTGTTCCAAGCCGATCCCCACCTTGTTGAAGTCGCTCTTCAGTTTTTTCTCGGAATCGTTTTCTATAGACCTTGCCAATTTGATTCCGTACCAAAATTTTTGGTAGCATCACAGCTGATATAGGGCCTACATATGGAGTCGAGTTCATCAACGCCACAAGTACAGCCTACACGTTTGTGAAAATATCAAATTGCTCATTTTGTAGATCCCTCAAAATTATGTTTCTTGCTCATTGCAAGATTGCATGCATTTCAGACTGGAAGTCTGGTGTACTAACCAACTGAGTAACTGAAATGAAGTTTCTCCCCACCCAGTAATTTCCACTTCACATCCTATGTTTGGTTCGCAGCCTGTCTGTATACCAGATGTTTCTACCAAGCGTGTTTTTGGGATGACTTCATTTTCCACTCTTTGCGGTTTACAGCTTCAACCACGAAGTGGTCTCGGTGAGCAAGAGCCCAAACACAAGGCATTTATGATTCAACACCAGACACCGCTCTTTCGACTCGCCATAGATATCATCAGTGGTGCTAGACTGAACCACGAATGCGTTGCTGGATTCAACTGTCCTTGAAGGACAAACCTAAACAAGTGATGGCGATGACATCTCCCATTATGAAGACTCTATCTATGAAATCGACAGAGAACTCAATACTGGAAAGGAGGCTCCCCTAGGCAGTCAGTTGCAAATCTGGTACAAAAAACAAAATCTTCCTGTTCTTTAATAGATAACATCTACGATTCTCTATATTCATCCATTTTAATAATGGGCTTGTTTCATGATTTTTGGTTTACAGTTCATTTGATAGTAATTTCTAATTGAAAAACAATGCAGTTTGTTTCAGCTCTCTAAATACCGTTGTTTTCCCGTAATCAATTATTAAAAATCGTATTTTTTAGGCCCGTGACGTCATTGTCCTAGTCCCGCTTCTTGTTCGATTGACCAATAGAATCAATACAAATAATCAACATTGCCAAATCGTAAAATTCACGGAGCGTATAAACAGTTCCTGATTTATTCGTGATTCAAAGTAAAATCACAGTCACTTTCGACAACTGCCTTCCGATGCAAGAAATGCATCGGAAGGTAGAATTAATCATACATGGGGTCCAAATAACACAAAAAGCAATAAAAACGTTATTTTTAAAATATCTCCGGCAGTAAACATTTTCATGTTGATGTCATAGAAAAGTTATTAAAGTGTATATGAACCCGTTAACGTTTAAATTAGTGAAAAAATTATTTATTTGAAATAAAATGTACACGAAAACCATGGTTGGAAATAACTTCTATATCTAAAATCAGTACACAAAATCGAAAGATCATGATTTTATACATTACTCAATAATATACAATTATAAAAATCAAGAAATGTAGTAAACTGGGTTTGAGTTTTTATTACAACAATTTATAGTTAGTATAAAGGTTGATACATAAGAAAGAAGATTCATTTCAAATTTTATTCAATTCATTCTACAATCCTCAATCTGTTCACTGCAATTTATTATTAAAAAAACTATTTCTTTTGGGCAACACAAATGTCAGCTTCGGTAAAATAACTTGATTTTTTGCCAATATTTGATATAACATTCGTTACTATTATGCACAATGTGCTCGTCTCACTCACGCACGCACACATGCATGCATTCTACATACATACTTCTAATATTGCTACTGAATTCAAGCGTTATAGGCTTGCTTGGGTAATCTTTTGAATCTTCCGAAACTTGAGAGGAAGGTTGAATGAGGTCCAGTATAACAATAGTTAATTTTTCTATTCAAGTTTCCACATGTCCAACAGAAGCTTCTGATGTAATACATTTAATCATATAATAAAATTTTGTGAGCTCTATTTTCAAATGGTTCTCTAAGGCTCATGAACCCTAATAAAATAAATCAATTATACATTAGCCATATTGCCACCCAGTTAGCTCTCTCTCTAATGTATGAGACACTGTACCCTTTCTAATGTCAATGGTTTCGACACAACTTCGTATTTTCGTCAAGTTAATTTGAAATGAATGTTGAGCCCGGTTTTGTTAAAGCTGACTACGACAGCTTTCCAAGTATCGATTTTGAAATGATCAATGAATTTTACTTGGAGAATTTGCAGTACTTTAGTACTGAAATGAAAAACTAATAATTGAAACAGTCGGTGATATATTTAGTAAATACCTCCTGGTGGTAAGTCATGGTAAAATTCAATTCAAAAATAACCTGAAAAAATATTTTTCGAAAGTAAACTGATGGCAGAGAATATGCAGCAAAATAGACACTTGCCGAGACCTACCTTTTATAAAAAGAAAACGTTCTTCAACAGTTGTATTTACACCGAGTTGACAACAATAGCAACAAAAATGGCTTCTGTCAAATTGGATTACTATATTTTAGTTCTGTGATTTGATATCAAAAACCAATACACTCGGCAACACCGCTGTAGACACAATCAATTTTATTGGGCAACAGACACGCGGCCAATTTAAACTCTTACTCCTTGAATTTTTCTTTTTTTTTAATATAAAGAGATCTTGGGATCGATTAGACTTTATAAGTATAATATACTTCTAACTCGATCAGTCTATAAGCAAACCAGTATTATTTTCAAGAGTATGAAACAGGCTCATTACAAAGTGTTGATGTCTTCCAATGCTGAAAATTATTTGAAGACGGCAATTAAAATTTTTGTGGATAAAAAATGAATACCTTTATTATTTTTCAATGTTTTTTTGTATATAACCTTCCACAATCTGAAAAACAAACAAAGCTAAATCAATAGAGGCGAAAGTTTTCAACTGAATTTTGAGTTTTGAAAATGGAGAAAGATTGTTTTCCGAAACTTCGACCACTAAAGAAAAGCTAAGTATAGAAATTATTTTTTTTTATTTGTAGGCAGAATTTATGAACACGACAAGTTGACTAGTTGGACTCTTCAGTTGTTTATATTAAGCAGTAGCTATTAGGGGTGAACATTTTAGCACAGTAGAATCTACTGTTAGTGTTAGATTCTACTGTGATTTGAGTTTGTCCTTCTTTACACTTGTGTAAATTTAATTTTATTTTTCAAATTATGGAGGGTTATGTTCCAAAAAAAAGTAAGAAATATTGAGATTGGTACTGACATATTGTACTTTCGATGAAATATTTCTTTCAAAATTATGAGGAGACTTGATTTTACTGGAACTTTGGACTATTCTGTAGCTCATTAGCATGAAGGAGGAGCCTAAATTTATTTTCTTTTCAAATATTTTGAAAATATTTCGTTGGAAAAATATTTTCAACGATTCAACATATTTCCTAAAATCTTTTTCCAATATACATGCTAAATTCGAGATCTTGAAATCGTACAGCTTTTAAGTTTTGCTTATAATGATGACGTCTTGCCTCGACTAATAAATAAATCCATGGTTTATAAAATAAAAATTTCAACTTTATTACCCCTCTCACCAAAATACAACAAATTGCGATTTACAAATTGCATTATATATGTATAAATAACATAAAATAAATATAAAATAGGTACAATTTCTTAATCACCCAGTCACATCTGTGAAGATGGAATGTTGCGAGTTTTTTTCTAATTAATCTTATAATAAT
This sequence comes from Leptinotarsa lineolata, assembly GCA_015342045.1. Taxonomy (NCBI): domain Eukaryota; kingdom Metazoa; phylum Arthropoda; class Insecta; order Coleoptera; family Chrysomelidae; genus Leptinotarsa; species Leptinotarsa lineolata. Next base: position 6,878 of record WOGR01004146.1, on the reverse strand, counting down.
GTATACAATGCTATAACTATTATATAAAGTGATAAAAACAGTATAGTACAAATTTCAATAAACATATTTCTTTGATAATTTGAAAAATATTTCAATTTTTTTTAATTCACGGAAATGTATAATATTCTCCTTAAAGCGGCCCTAAAATAATTTGGTGTTGAGAACATCGTAGAAAAATATGTTTTACAAGTTGAAAAAGCTCACTATCAGAAGACATATACAGAGTATGAAAAAGGCCCCGAAGTTTGAAATTCTTCTTGAATATTACCATTTTGTTATATGAAAAACTATGTCTCAACTGACTGAGCTGACCTCCTGAGAAACACCCAAAAAGTTATTTTTATATTTGTCAAAACCTAATTTCAATTTACAAAAAAACAGTCATATTTATTTTTCCAAAGAAAAGATATTTTATGAATAGTACAATTATCATACTCTGTATGATGGAATGTGTGTAAGGCAGTGCAAATATCATAAAATTGAATATTTTCATTAACATTAACAACTATAAATTTTTTCAGTTTTTAATTTGCACTTATAATGCGATATTATGGAATGTATAGTATTGAAAAATATCAACAAGTATCTCATTGTTCAACAATTTCTTATAATCTAGCACTACAAACTAAAATTTGATGATAATCGGCATTTTTTCATAGAAAGTTAACAGAGTACGTACTTAAATTTTTCAAAAAATAAAATTATTTACAAAAATTGAAAATAAAGAAAAAGAATGTATCTTTTTTGAAATATGTTCCAAGAAACTGTATCTTTCTCCTATCTTTGATGAGCAATGGAAAATCAGCTTACTATTTTTGTAGAACCCAATGTCTAATATTCATGTCGTCCAATTTCCCTGACATACATGGCTTACTTAAAACTTCTTTATTAATGTTATTAGATTATATGAAATCAAGTTTTTTTTTCAAAAAAAAATCTATTTATCTTATTGAATGAACGTATATAGTTTGAACTATCAATTAGCCATTTCGAGAGTTTAAAATGTTCATAACTAAATAATCAACAGTTTGCACTGTTGATTATGCTGTGGCTTTCGTAGAAACATACAGATGAATTAACCATATTATGATTGAAAAGGATAAAGTCCACCGTTGAGTATATTAGATGATGCGAATCAATTTCACTTTTGATTGTTAACAAAAAGTCTAAAAGGCTTTTATTGTCCAAAAACCAATATTGCAGTAATCAAAATGCTTTCTTATTCTTTTAACTTTTTTACAATTTTTTCACCTTCCCTACTTGATGGACTAAACTTTGATGAAGCAATTGAGATTTGAAAAGACACAAAAATATTTGCCGCGAATTACATGTTTCCATTCAACATATACGAAGGTAACAACATATATCAAATCAACTAGGTGTTAAGCCCACTTATGGCAATATTTAGTCAACTCTTATTAAATATTTTTCAATTATATGGTACTTTTATCGTCACCAGAAATGTGACATTTTCCTTTTTATTTTCTACGCCAACCAAATTAGCGTCCTCTATATAATGACATCAATATTACACTGACTCATAGAATTAAGGCGTTTTCTGGCGCTCATGTATTGAAAACATATTCGTCTGTGATTCAAATACATTCATTCTGGCGTTGAAACGATGACGTCACATCTGCTATGATTTGAAATGTATTCATGATAATTCAAAACCAGCATGAGGTTGGTTTTGAAACGGAATTTGACGTTACGTCAGTTTCTGCTTTATTTGATCGTTATACTATACAAAGTGATGAAAATTTTCTATCAAATACAGTAGAGATGTACAAAATAAAGCTTGAAAATTATTAAGTGCACAAATCCGATTCTAAATGAGGTTAGAGAAAATTGAAAATTTTATTTTTATTATTGAATTTGACATCTGACACAAATTGATTCATTCCATTCGCAAATCTTATTATCGATGACGTAACTACGAATCGTTTTTGAATACATATTCGAATGCGATTAAACGCCAGAAAACACCTTTAGTTGCGGCGGTTTCAGTTGTGAATATTAGTACACATACAGGTTTGAACGTGTTTATTCAAACTTGGAGGAGCGTCAAAATCTGATGTGGCTATACAGAGCAAAAATTTCTGAGAGTTGCATTCCTTCAGCTAAGCAAGAATGGTTCAGATCATTTATTTCTTTTTTGGGATTTTACTTCTTGTATTGTTGTTTTGGAAAGTGTTGTTATTTTACTCATTTTTGTGTGGGGGTTGATTTTGAGTTATTGGATAATTAAAAAATTTGACTATTTTTGTCTAAAAATAGAAGGGATTTATCGACATTCAAGCAAAAATAACGAGACAGGCAAGTAGCTAATTTTGAAAATGTGTAAGTAAAATACCTAATTGCTTATACCTGATAGATTAATTGTGATGTTCAAGTATTACTTTTAGTTGCAACTACTGTAAAAATTAAAGAAAGAAATATACACTTCCTAAATAATATTTCAAAAAATGGACAGCATTATTGTTTTTTTTTATAACCAAAATCACGAAATTAAAAAAAATATATTTTCAACTCTGTCACCTTCCTATAGTAAATACCGCCAATTAAAACGAAGTTACACTTAGGTTCAAGTATAGGAAATATCTCTTCAAACAAATATATCATAACAATATTATCATTTTCAACAATGGACGGATTCTTAGAGCAAATATCAGGTCGAATGTTGTACACTAAGGTTTTTCTTGAGGCACAAATTTATTCTTTCTCTAGGCACATTTCTCAATTTCCTTAACCGCTTAACTAAAGGAAAAGATGCTCTTGAAAAATTGAAACCAGTCATTTTTTCTTTGTCTGATTTCTGAATTTATACCGGTTCACTCTCCAGGAACTGAGAGGGAACACATTGGGAAAAGTATAAATAGGAAAATTATATATAAATATGTTAGTATGACAATGACATTGAGGGCAATTCAGCTGAAACAGTTTCCATTTCATTGGAAATTTACTACATCAAAATCTAGATCTATTTAAACCATTACCTATTTCACATAGGTTTTCCAGTTTCCTATATGAAATATTTGGGAAAGGTCTAAATTGTATGTAACAACACAAAATTGACTAAAATTATTAGAAATTAATATTGAGAAATTAGAAAAGTATTTTTTAAATTTAATCACATTTTTTTTCATTACTTTATCAAAATCGATATTAGAAATAATAATACATTTTTTATGGACAATGGAACACTGTTTTAACAAAAATGAAAATTCTTTGGATCCATTTACCTATTTTGTATGGAGAACAACAACATTTTTACAAGAATATATGATGTATGTGCTATTGAGTATTCACAGAAATGAAAATCATCTTCGAAACAGTCATGAATATTGAAACCTTCAAAAATTATGGTTCTGTTAGAACAAGAATTTATAGATTAACATCAATTGTTGACAATAATAATGTAGAAGCTAATATTCTGGGGTGGTTCATTACAAATCCAAGTCTCTTAATAAAACAAGTTAAATGATCTGGAATTTTAATGAAGTTGCTAAAAAGAAACGAATATATTAATGTCACCCATTTAGATTTTACATGGTACAAGATTCTAAAGAACCGATTTCCAGAAACGAATGATTTTTGTCAATTTATTTCAATGCAAATTTCTCAAAAAATATCCACATGATATGCTAGAAATAGTGTTGCTTTTAATTTACACTTCTATCGTTTTATATATTTCATCATCTAAAATTATTCACTATCATTATCAACTATTAAAAAAATAATTTTGCCAGTTTTTCAATATCCAATTTAAATTATCTTTGAGTCGAAAAAAATCTATTTATTCGATTTAGATATAAAAAAATTCCTGTTTCCCAACTAACTACAGAGTAGGTTCTGGTAAATGCCTGCCGGAATACAACTAATTTCCTGGTTAATACCACGCTGGATATTGAATTATATCCAGATGACGATGAGAGATAATACCTCAAAAGCGGTCTGTAGGTTATCTACTTGAATAGTTTCAACATGGTCCTGCTGCTGGATGAATTAGAAACATCTGCGAGAATAACCTCTGTAAGATATCTTGCATAAATGTCTGTCATATGTTAAGTCAATATCCAGCGTGGTATTAACCAGGGAAGTTGTTTTCCTGCAGGCATTTACCAGAACCTACTGTGTAGGTAGGTGGGAGAGATGAATGTTTATTCGAAATATTGACTTTCTTATACGAATGCATCTTCAGACACAATTTAGAGATTTCGGTAGATGTTCCTGTCATAACAGAATTCAAAAAACTGTGCAAAGTACCAAGGTAGTTATTTGAATAATGAAGGTCCAGCGAATGTCAATTTTCATATTTAATGATAAGATAGGTTATACAGATCTAAAATTTGATACGGAATATAAATGTGTAATGAAATATAGAGTTCGAATCTACTTCCGGTAAATCCCCAAGTTCTCAGAACTTGAAACTATTTCAGCTGATTTTTTCTCTGATTCTCTTACAATGAAATTTTTATAATTTTTCTATTTATACTTTTTGCAAAATCTAACATGTAGTTTACAGAGAGTCACCCTGTAGTGGATACCCTGTACATAAATGAATATGTGGATAACAACTGCTCATTACAGCTTCTGAAAATATCATTTTTCAAAAAAAATGTACAATTTATAACTGAAAACGAAATATTTCTCTAGTGAAATATCAATTCTTGATATTATGATTCATACTCTCTTACTGGAACTTTTTTTTAAACAGGATTCAATATCAGAAACCCATGAACTTTCAAATCAGTTCTTACAAACAGTTTAAACTCTGTAATATAATGAACCTCACTTACTGATGACTTTTGCTCAGCAAATGAGAATTGAACTCGTACACATTGCAGCACTGTTCCCCGCAAATATTGCACTTCCATGGGTTTGCGTCCGAATGACATCCTTTATGCAGGAAATACAGTGTCTGGTCCGGAAAACCGATGCCGCAGAATATGCACTGCAGACCACTCAACGATCGTTTAGTCATAGACCGCCATAATGAAGATTCAGAGGGTTGTTCTAGACCTGTCGAGGTTATAACTCCGTTAGTTGTTGTGGCACCATCGGTCGGGGAAGTTTCTGGATTTCCGCTGGGAGAGGCTGTTGAACGCCCTCGGTTCGTACTGCTTCTGGTGATTATCTTTCTTTTCAAATCGTCCCGGAGCAGGCTTTTGAGGGGAGACACTTTTATTAAAGAACTGAAATTATATCAATCACATTAGATACTATTGAATTGCTAGGAACAGTTCTATGTCAATATTATATCGATCACATTAGATACTATTGAATTGCTAAGAACAGTTCTATGAAGTTAATTGTTCAAATTAACATTAATTATAGTAAATGATTATTATCATCACTTATTTCCCAATAAAATTTCAAAAAAGACAAGTAAATTGCATAAAGACAATATTTGGTTAATACGCCAGAATACTAAACACACGATATAACAAAAGTACCAAATTCCATGAGGTGGTGAACGTCTTAGAAAATTTGTATGTTTAGTCAAAAGATTTTCAAGGTTTTAATTTAATTGTTATTTCAATTTCTAAAAAAAAACTTTCTGGTTAAATTTTCATTGAATGAATGAATATAATGTCCGGTCTTACCATTACTTACGTCAATCAGTATGTTTAAATTTTTTTGTGTTATTCTCGATATGTGAAGAGATGACACTATTTATTACGCCTATATTCTAATAGAAATATTCTTATTCTATTCCGGTGTGCAGCCTATTTTCTGTTAGTATTGGTCCATTCTTTCATGATCTTGCAAACACTACAACCATACTGATGCTGGATATCTTGAAAAAAGTCCATCGTGATTTGTAAATTTTTTATTAACGACTGAAGGTAGTATATGGAAGGTATGGATTAACGGAAACAGAATGAATTTTTTTCCTAATATTGAAAAATTATCTCCCAAAATAATTAAGTTTTTGACAATGAAGAGAATATCAAAATTTCTGAAAAGAATATCCAAGTTATTGGAAATATTAAAACACGGTTAAAAGATTCTACACCTGATTCAAAAAATCAAACGTTTTTTACAATATACTATATAATAATTGTGATTTAAATTATATTGGAACAACTTCCAGAACATTATCAAGCAGAACAACTTCACACAAAAGTGATAGGGGATTAAACAAAAATTCATGTGCACTAGCTCAATATTCTATTAAAACAGGACACAAATTTGATCAAGCAAAAGTTTAGTATTCAGAAAAAAATGTCCAGAAGACTTATTGACGAAATAGTCCTAATTAACAAAAATCCTAATAATATGAACAAAAAAACGGCATTGAAAATCTAAGCATAATTTACAATTATTTACTAGACATAGATAAATCTAGGGGTAACATTCTCAATTCAAAACACTAGTTTACAGGCAATTTACGACTGTAATGCCAAAGGCAGCCCTTTGTTAATTTTTGATTCCTAAATGCGAAAATGATAGTAAAAATTTCCTAACACGTAAGATTTTTCAGTTATGATTTTTTTCACAAAAAGTTAATGAACAACACGGCATTCAAATTTTGCTTTTCCCCTAAATTAAGGAAATTGTTCTGGCAACACAGCGGCTCCGATACTCGAAGTTTCCAGAAAATACCAGAAATACGGAACCGCTATAAAATTTGTGGGTTGACAATCGGATCATCAATATTGATTTAACGCTAGTGGTGAGTCAGTATTAGAGAAGCGAGTTGAGCAAACACGCGAATATTAAGAGTATTATATCAGTATTATATTTGCACACAGCCCGGACGAATGGCGTTTATTTATAGATTCGTCTAAAACAAGTTTAAAAGCCGTTCTGCTCGATAATGGTAACAAAAGACCCTCTATTCCTCTTGCACATGCAGTTGCCATGAAGGAAAC
>WOGR01004145.1:0-15049 GCA_015342045.1 Leptinotarsa lineolata | reverse complement strand
GCATAATAAGAAAATGTAATCAGTTTTACCATTGACACCAGGTAGCGCCACCTACTATAACAATTTTTACGTAATTACCTATGTGTTTAAATAAATAAAAATATTATTTTGGTACGCCTCTGCAGAGTTGGTAAGAGGATTATCCGTTGGTCACTTCAAGTGCGACGTTGCTAATGAATTACCTCCATTTGAAAATTGTTATACTATAGCTAACGAATTATTGATGTATTTTTTGTACAAGTTGTTCATTCTCCAGTTGATACAGATTCATCAGATACAGATACAAATATGTTAGGTGTTGTAATGAAGGTGCACTGAAGTTTCTGCAAAATGCCTGCTCTCCGTCTACCGCAGGGTTGTGCCTGGCATCCAGGAGGGAGATGACTATACAGGGTGAACGCCTGAACAAAATACAATACCTGATGATATTGAAACAAAACAAGTATCCAAACGAAAGATGAATTATAAACATAAATACAATTCTCAATGGGAAAAAAGTTCACATGGATTCAACCTAGCAAATTAGAAAGCAATTTTTTTATAGTAAATGTTGTAACGTAGATTTGCAAGGTGGAATCGCATCAGTACAAAAGCATGAAAGGCTGTCTGAATTCTGATACCCTCAGTAGAATTCTTCAGTCTACAAGAAATAACAAACAATGAGACATACTTTCACAACTTTGAAATTTCTGATAGTCTGAAGAAATATGATCATAAAATGTACAAATCAAAATAATAGTAGTGGGTAGTTGATGATCAAAATATACTTGCCATCAATTTTCTGTTTGTTTTTGTTCAAATATTTATTTACACTAGAGTTCTGTTCATTTTTTTCATTTATTATCTTGGCCATTAATTTTCTATTGTTTTTGCTCAAATATTTTTTATTTATTCATTGTGTAAGCATGACTATTTATTTCAATATATTTTCTGTTCCAAACTTTGTATTCAGTTTGGGTCACAATTTCCTATTCATTAAACGTTCAATAGACAGAATTTCTAAAATCTGGTGATACTTTTTCAAATCTGGTGATTTTTGCCTCATAGATTTGGTGATCCAATTTTGCCCACCGGCAACACTGCCCTGAACTTAGTGCCAAACGGCAACTGCTAAAGTGAGGTCGCGCTAATAATTCAAAGTAAGTAAACTTGAATATTTTTCTATTATTTGATCTTATTTTTGATTATAATTGAATGTGTGCTTCTTACTGTACGAAAAGATAGCAGGATGCTGTCAACAGCGTTTTAAAGCACTTGTATCGTGTACCGCATGGTTCTAACCTAAAAAACTATATATTGCATTTCTAGGCAAGTCGGCTAATAGCGGATGATTCGAATAGGATAATGACGGACGTCCGTAGTTACAGCTAAACATTATTTTTCATTTAGTTATTCGTTATTATTTATGAATAAATATCAATTTCAGGTGCCAAGACACTACTAAAGAAAGACTGAGACTAAATATAAGTTAGAGGACTTGAAGAAAATATTTGAAGCTGTGACAACCAAGACACTTTCTCTGGGAAAGGCAGCTTCTACTTATCTGTACCAGAAAGTACAATACATGACTACATCAAAAAAGAAACAATTGAAACAATTGAAGGAAGGCTATATTTTCTGAAGGACAAGAAGCTGAACTGGAGGAACGTATTTTAAATTGCTGTAAACAATTTTATGGTTCAACTATCGAGATGGTTCGTAAAACAGCTTTCACATATGCCAAAGTCAACCATTCAAAGTACAATTTTGACAAAAATTCCTGAATGGCTGGAAATAACTGGTTCTATGGGTTCAAGAAAATGCATCCCAATATTTCGCTGCGTAGACCTGAGTCTACTTTAATTAAAAGAATTACCACCTTCAACAAAACAGGGGTAAACTGTTTTTTCAATAACTTGGAAGCACTGCAAGGAAAAAATCAGTTTGATTCCATACGCGAATATAATGTTGATGAGACCGGCTTTTCTAATGTGCAGAGAAATTCTAGAATACTAGCTCCAAATGGCCAGAAGCAAGTCGGTATGATTACTAGTGGTGAAAGAGGAACTACAACAATAGTGATTTGTGCATTCAATCCGGGAATTATATTCCTACGTTTTTCATATTCAAGAGGAAAAGAATGCATCCTCAGTTGTTGCGTGGAGGCAAGTCTGCGAGTCAAGATAAACTGTTTTCGGACGTGTTGCGTACACTATTTTTTCGGCAACCGTTTAGAGTTTGGAATAACAAATCAATGAGACACATTTGCTTATTATACTTCTATGTAGAAAATTTCTTGCATCTCAATTCTTTTCGGTATTTAATATTGAAATTCGAACAGAAGACAGTTACTATAATATTCATATGGAAGTTCGAGCAATTACTGATATTGAAGGGATTCAATTTGTTTGAAATGCATGGTATATTTGAATGCCTTTTGTTGAAGTCAGAACAAGAAGGTGAAAGGTTATCGTTTCACATTGATTGTTTTCATCTGATAATTTTTGAATGGTCATATCAATTTCGAATCTGTTTGTAAGTGAAATGTCTGTATATACTTCAGCGATATTGGTAGACTTCCAACCACCGTGTCTCTTCAAATTTATAATGTTTTCACCATTATCAGCGAGTAACGTCGCTGAAGTTCAACGAATGTTATGGCCTGTGTCAGTGTTATTTTGCTCCTATGGTAATGATCAACTGCATTTAACAAAACCATACCTACCAGGATTTACATATTTACAATAACAACAATCATGTAATTCTTCCCGACCAAATCCGGAAAGTACGTACTTTCCAGACTGCCAAAAAAAATGTTACTTTCTTGAAGGAAAAGTACCCGGAAAGTGAGTACTTCCCGAACGGTGGCCCTAAAAGGATTTTATCAAAGAGATTACTACAGTGTGTCAAAACCAAATGGAAAAAATTCATTATTTCGGTTATTGTACGTATTTTCAAATAATCCGGAACACGTCAAATTTAAATTATAATTTGACATACTTCAATGGAAAAACGCTACCCCTACCTTCATACAAAAAAAATAGGCTTGTGATATATTGTTTGAAAGCTCTCTCAATCCTCTATTCAAAAATGTTATTGCTTACAAGTTTATTGCAACAGTTAAGATAAAATGAATCAAAATAATGTGGTTACTGAAATTCAATAAAATACACTCAAAACTTATTGCAATATACTCAAAACTTATTTCATGTTGAGGTATTGATGGTAAGAAAGTAAACAATAACCATAGCAGTGTTCGTTTCACTAATGTTTACTTACGGAGATAAAACCCGAACACAACAGGAAGTAGCTCGCCTATTTCATGAGAAATTTCCTAATTTACCGTTCATATCTCAAGAAACAATAAGAAAAATTAAGAAGCACTTTCGCGAGTTTGATCATGTAGGGCAGATAAAAAAGCAGCTGCCAATGCAATGAGTAATGAACTCAAATTAGATGTGATGTTTGAATTAGATGAAAACCCACATACATCGAGTAGACAGGCATCCACCACATTCAATGTTAGTCATACATCAATAGTAAACATATTAAAAGAAAATAAAATGCATCCCTATAAAATTGTACCTACTCAGGGGCTCATGGAAGACGATTTTGATAGAAAAACTTATTTTTGTGAGCAGATGATGGACATGTTGGATAACAATATCATCCATTCAGAAGACGTATGTTTTCTGATGAGTGTACTTTTTTTCTAAACGGTCATGCTAATCGGCAAAATTGCCGCTACTGTTCAACGGAAATCTTCACTGGATGAGAAAAGAACACACGCAATACCCTCAAAAAGTTGATGGTTAGGCAGGGATTATAGGAAACCATATCATTGGTCCCTTTTTCATTGAGGGCAATTTGAATGGCGATGATTATTTGGCACTACTTCAAAATGATATCATTCTATGTTTAGCAAATTTATATCCTTATCCAGAAAACCCTCAAGTTCCAGCGAATACGATATGGTCCCTTTTTCATTGAGGGCAATTTGAATGGCGATGATTATTTGGCACTACTTCAAAATGATATCATTCCATGTTTAGCAAATTAATATCCTTATCCAGGAAACCCTCAAGTTCCAGCGAATACGATGTGGTTTCAGCAGAATGGAGCACCACCACATTACCAATTTAATATCCGGAAATACCTTGATACAACATTTTCCAGTCAATGGAGGCGAGTATCGATTGAATGGTCAACGCGATCACCTGATCTTTCATTATTAGATTTCTTTTCGTTTACATCCATAGTTCTTTTTTGTATTCTACAATTCATTACGTCTTGCATTACATTTCAGTTTTTGAGTGTATTTTATCGAACTCCGTTAACCACATGATTTTGATTTATTTTTATCTTAATTGTTGCAATAAACTTGAAAGCTATAACATTTTTGAATAGAGAATAAAGAGACCTTTCAAACGATATATCACAAGCCTATAACTCCCATTTAAAAAATTCAGGGTTGTACCTGTCATTATACAGGGGTTGGAGGTAGGGGTAGCATTTTTCCGTTAAAGTATGTCAAATTATAATTCAAATTTGACATGTTTCGTGATTTTTTTTGAAATACGTACAGTAACCGAAATAATGAATTTATTCCATTTGACTTTCACACATTGTATATTTAGTATCAGCATTGTAGGCGTGATCTAGTTTTAAAACATGCAAAAACCAGAAGATATTATTCATTAACTTTTCTTGGAATTTTCACCATCCACAATCTGAAAAAAAATGATTGAGAACCCTGTGCAGATGTTGGCAGGGCAAAGAAATAATTGTATAGATAATCTTAATGTTTTGGAGGCTACAATCAGCCTTCGTCTTCAGAATTGATACGTAAAATAAAACTTGTAGTTTTTCTCTTCGATTCGCTTCACTTTCAAACTTCTTCTACATAAATATATCAAAGCGGTTTTGAAATTCAAAATATGTCAATTTTGTTGAATGACTTTAGAAATATTCTATGCAATACAAGGTATTCCTTGATATCAGTCTGTTACAGTTTTGCCGCTATCCATTTCTTTGTTCAAGACGGATAGCCATTTATTAGCATCTTTAAAACATTCACCTCTCTCCCGATATAAAAATATACGTTGATTCTCCGAGATTACGTAATGTAGCGTGTGATTCACTCACAGTTATTCTCGTTTTTTCCATTAAACGTGTTCCAACAATTTTGATCCTAATAATTATCCATTTCTGATGGAATCTCGATGTTAACTCTCACGTACTTTCGATTGAAGCTTTTTGCAACAAACCTGTACATATGGTTGGCTGCTGTGATGTCACGAATGAAAGAATCGATGGATATTTTGATTTCAAGGTAGAGGTCATTTGTAATGATTGTTATAGATTTAAATCATCATCATGTTGTCATTCGAACTTACATATTGCAAGTCACTTTTTGAAAATTCAAATGAACTATATAATTCTTGGAAGCAATTTGTTTTCCTCTGCAAAAGACTACTGCTGTAGACATGATTTCAGTACTGTAAGATAGTTCACTACTTTATGTGTGGTAATTTCACCTATTGACGCAGAAATAGGTAGGCAGGAAATCGATATCTAAGACGGTTCCGATTTGAAATATCAAGGAATAATTATTGTGAGTAGAAGCAGTAAATTTTTTGACTGTCATGTGTTCATCAGTTATTCAATACCTGATAACAAAATATATTTTTGTGCGTTACTAGTAGGTTTTGTTAAATGTATTTTGCCCATATCAAATTCAGCTCTAACTTCACCACTGCAGACTGACATTTGAATATTTCCTCAAATTTTTGGCAGTTTGGATAGAAAAAACTGGAAAAATGTTGAATATTATCATAGTATCACCTGATCCAAAATAAGATACGAATGTTGAAAATGTCGTTTCGGAAATCAAATAAGTGCGAATTGAATAAGTAATAATATATAGTTCCAAACCCGGTAAAAAAAATTTCGTACTTTGTAGAGCAGAAGGTCAATAACTCACTAGTACTAGGAAAAAAAAAGGTTTCACTTGCTTTTTGCAGGAGGTCATTCTCAAGGTACATACTTGAACTACTTTCAAGTTTTTTATATCACGATGATAGCAATAAATCATTACCAAGAAAAACTTCATAACTATCAGATATTCGGTCCTTTCTTCCAAATATTTTTCCTCCCGAGTATCCACTACTTTACCTCTCAATGCGGTAACGTTCGCAATATAAATCCCACTAGTTACGTGAATGAGGGTTTCGGAATCGAATAGCAAACAAAGAACGGTGAATAATGGAGAATCGTTGATCAAGTCATAATTTTGACCGAGCACGGTCCCATAAAAGACATAAATGGAGATTAATGTCCCAGCGGTGGGCAAGGCATGCGAGTTTCGTTTTAATTGGATGTAGATATGCCTAAATCCGCTTTATCACACATCTATATTGCGGGCTCTGTAAGATAACGCACGCCCAATTATAATGTTACGGATTTTGATATGGCTTTGTTGTTTTCGACCAGTTATCTTCATTCATATTGTTGTGACAGGAACAATAACCGAGGAAACCCTCATAAACGCACTCCAAAATGAACAAGAAGACCTGCAGAGCCAAACGGTTTTCTTCGATAAATAGTTCTCAGGATATTTGAGAGTGATTATTATGAATAGTTATCGGAATGAAAATAATAATGTTACACGTAGCACGTAACTGACAGTAGGAATGACCTTCAACTTAATGACTCCAACAGGCAACTACGATCTTTTTTATGAAGTCTCAATTCCGAAGATAGATAACTGAAGTAGGTTGCTGATTTTCGACGAATCAGAAACACCTACAAGTTCTGGTGCAGGCCTATACATGTGTAGACATTGAACAATCATATCAGCCTGCTAATAAACCGTGAAGAAACTGAGAGAAATCAACCCCACATAACAACCCTCTCCCTATTAGCAATCAACTCTCAAGCTGGTAGGGAAGTACAGAAAAAGTTACGAATAGAAAGACTCACCAAATTGTTTTCAGTCTGGATTCATGTCCACACTAGATTGGGAGGCTAATGGTCTTGCGAGATGCAAGCGGTTTTAGTAGACCATAATTTTGCGTTGCTTTAGACTTTGCCAAACACTGAATCCCTGGACTGCAGGAAAAGTTTCAGGCTTCTGACAAAATTCACCAATATTGGCACATTTTTTAAATTTATACATCATTTGATGTATATTATACGTGATTAAAGATAACATTTGCCTAAAAGGTTCACTTAGGGGTCACTGTCTTGTAGGTCATCATTTAAATAGATTCAACTGTCGAAAGATAGTGTTTATCATATTTGTTTGAAAGATAAATAATTGACAGATTCGCAACTCCTTACAGTATTAGAGTGCCATGCAACACGAAGCAGACTACTGACTGATACTGCAATGCATCCAATAGTCAACTATGACCTGCCTCATACAGTTCTCATCTCGAGTACCTATATAGTTCTAAACAGATAGAATTTGGTTCACAAATGAATCAAAACACCTACAGTTTTCAGTGCAGGTTTATACAATCGCAGACAGACATACTAGCCTACCTAATGAACTATGCAACCTCATTCCATGCTGAAATCTATCAAATATCCAATTACCAAATATGACCCCGACACATATATCAATATAAAGATACTTCCAACGAATTGTCTCTGGACTGGATTTCTGTCCACCATGGCCTAAAAGGTAATAAAGCTGCTGAGTCCTTTGCAAATGAAAATTTTGCTTTAGGCTTCCTTAAGGAACACTGAATACCTGAACTGTAAGAAGAGTTTTACACTTTGTCAAAATCTCCTAGAATTGGTTCTATTCAAGGCATTTATACATTCTTTAACGTATATTACCAAACAGTTGCTAGGTCATGCATGAAAATTACGCATGTGGGTATAACTAAAATCATTGAATCAGTAACCTTCAGCATGGATGAAAATGATAATATCGGACATAAAGGCAGGTATGTCGATAAGCTTTCCTTATTTTTTTTTCGAGTGTTTGATAATTGAATTCTGAACCCCTACCTCCAACTTTGTCTCGAGTAAAAAACTTCGAAAACGGAACTTTACGAAATTTTACTCTGATGTATATTTGGTATAACCATTAATCAGGATATAAACGATGAATTTTATGAAAGATAAAACTGGAACCACTGTCATAGAATTAAATCCAAAACGACCACTTTTTCCAAACACCAGAAATGCAACCAGTTTTAAAAACGCGGGTCGAGTATAGTCCTGCAGTTCAGGTGTTTGGAAAAAGTGCTGGTTTTGGATGGTTTTGACGTAAAAACTTCAATTTTTAATAAATATTCAGTATTAAACTATCGTTCTCCATTGGAATGTTTAATAAAGATTTGGTGATGAATGATTGAACCTTTCACATCTTTTTAAGAAACTGAATATCTCTCTCTATCTATACTTCAGAATCCGGTAAATGTCAGCAGGAAACAACTACCTTCCGTTCAATATCACTATGAATATTTTATTATATCCAACAGACATGTATGCAAGTTACCTAAAAAGGTAGGTTAAGCATCAGGCCGAAAATATTCGAATAGATCACCTTCAGACCAGTTTCGTGGTTTGAACCTCGTCAGTGCAGGAAAGAACCAAGTTGAACATCAGTGTCTGAAATTCTCATGATTTGATCGTTGGAAAAAATTCACATAACTTTCCAGGGGGAATCAAAATGTTGGTAATTTGAATAAAGTTTCGTATTAAAGGCCCAGAAGAGACAATGAAAAATTCATAAAGAAATACCGAAATTGTGAACAGGGCTGCCGTGTACATTCATCATTCGATATCTCTGAAAGAGGACTGACACCACTCAGCCTCGGGTGCATATTAATAAACGTTTCGCTTTCACTAGAATAATTCTAATACACCGTAACTGTCGGAAAGAGGAAGGGAAGTGAACAGGAGAACAATGTACTCAATTTAATGAGTTCAGGGAGTCTTGAACTTTCTTTTTGTCATCATCTGAGGCCTTATAAATTGGAAAATGTGAAAGATACAACACGCAAATGATAAGATGATGGAATAGGAAATGAAAAGTATCTTGTTTATGTTTGTTCGGATCCTAAGTGGAACTGACAGGGCTCAAAATTGAAGGATAAAGAGGAAAATTGGATAGAAACAGGGTTGTTAAAAGAAATTCTGTGCTATTTGAGTATTTCGATTGAAAAAAACGTTTTGTGTCATTGTGTACAGAATAATTCTTTTTTTGTTTCAAGTTGAAATGTTTTGTGATTAAAATATTACTCATTATATGAGGACTACAGTGTGTCATTATTAATTGATATGTAATAGTGCTATTCTTTTTAGTATTTGTATAAAGATCCGCTTTATGTTTGAAAAGTAATAGAATATAATAACAAAAGACTCGAATACATCTCAACTTCCAGAACAAGAAAGATGAGGCAGCAATGAATGCAGTTTAATGAGTTCAATGAGTTTCGAACTGTTTTTCTATCATCATTTGTTATCTAATGACTTGATAAACATGAAAGATATGAACAACGCACAAATGATGAATACATGCCATCCGCAGTGCTATCCGAAGCTGGATCAGGAAATCTTAGAGTCCATTTCGAAGTATGTCGTGTAATTGAGTAGACTGCAATGACCAGAGGGTTTATTTCACATATTATGTCGCCCGTTGATGACCAGTGTAACTGATGTTGTTGATGAGGGTCGTCAATCAGGTTTTGAAAACGGAAAAAGATTGTTTTCTGAAACTTCAACTACCAAAGAAAGATTGTGGAAGGTTATATACATATAAAACTTATATAAAACATTAAGGAGGGGAATAAGTTGTTAACAGTAGTGGCACTTCTTGTACAATGTATATCCTCAATGATAGTTCTTGAAGAGATCCTGAGTGAACGTGGATGGAGGCATGTTCAAAAATACCTAAGTAAATAGTTTTCAGATCCAATGCATCCTGCCATATCTTCATGGAGATTCTTCCCAAATATTGTTGTAATACTATTATCTCCTGAAGAAAGATTAGTTGGGTAACAGGATACATTTTTTTTCAAAAAAAAAATAATGTTTTTCGCAAGAAAACAATTGTTTTTTTTTCACATTGATATTGTTACCCAAGCAAACTTCCTCCAGAAAAATTATTGAATCACTGAATTATTCAACTGACCATCATCTCCATTTGCCATGAACTCCTTGAATTAATGATAAACATGAATATATCTAAAATTATTCCAGTTTTTCCTGAAAGCGATCGCTACCTAGTAATTTACTTCAGTCATGGCAGTCAGATATACATGCGAATAATTCACCACACTTTTTATAAGTATGATGTATAAACTTCAAAAAACTCAATAAACCACTCTTCAGAATAAAATTTGTTTGTCGGATAAAAAATGATGGTGAAAGCTGTTTCCTTCGGGAATATTTCCATATTTCTCATTACTGAAGATTATTAAAAAGTGTAGTGGAGAGAAACTGAAAGGATAATTTTTGAGTGGCTACATTTTCAAAAGACTGATAGATTGAACATATAACAGATATGATCACATAAAGTGGATCCAACAATGTAAGAAAAATAGTTTTTCTTGAAACTGAGGATAGTATTCCAAGCGTATTGAACCCGAATGAGAAACCAAATTCTTCTGCTACCCCTACTACTACAACCAGAAGGAAACGACAGGCCGGGTTGACGTCATAAAAGATAGAGAAGCCAAACCAGTCACAATGACCCCCACGGATAAAGAAAGCGAGTTTGAATCAGCATATAATGATGAAGTGCCTATAGAGCGAGACGTAATCAGAAATGATGAAATGAATCCATGTACCAACATCTCTCACATCAAACCAGCACAAGCCGAATACCCACAATTTTTCTCAAAAAATCCTACCAGATGAAAACCAAATCATCGTCTGAAAATTTGTGTGAGAAAACAACTTTGAAGAAGATGAAACGAAGAAAAACAAGGCATAGGTCCGACTTCCTTGTCAAAGAAATAATAGCTCAACAAAAAAGATTGACGCCAGAACCTATATGAATCAATAGGTGCAGTTGTATTCAGTGGAAAACTAGAAAAATTAGGAAGGCCACTAATGAACAAATCGATGCCGTATTCAATGGATTTTTCTCAACGATTATCGAAATTGAACCCCTTCTATAGGATTTTTCTCTCACTATGAAGGAATAATATCAAATTGGATTTGCAAAAAATACTTTAGTGATCTGAAGCAAAGACAAAAATAGAGAGGCTGGAGAAGCTCACTACTATGAGGACGTCGCCAGATAAAATAACGCAGAAAGTTTCCCACCCCTTATCCCTTTCTTGACCAACAATAGACGAATTTGTGATTTTCAGAAAAACAGCAAAAAGGATCCAAATAAAACAGATCACTGAAGTAAATACATACAGCTACCTGAGCAAGCTATTGGATTTTGGAATTGACTCACCTGTCTATTCAAGTACGAAAGCCAAAAATACTGGAGAAGAAGATAAGTCAAAGATAGAAATGCTTCCTCAGATAGATATCGAAAACAAAAAACTCATTGGGAAGTTGAAATGATTTTCTGTGGAATGGACTAGGTGATCCACACACATATATATTCCAAATTCAGAAGAGGCTCTTTTTCAGTGAACAATATAATAAAAAAGGCGGAGGTAGAATTTTTATTCTTGGCCTCCGCTCTCAGAGGCTAAGACTCTCGCTTTTGTGCATCGGGATTTGGACTGCGCTCCAACATGAACAACATTAATGAACTCCTTACCAAATATAGATTAGTTGAGACTGTGAAAAGCTTTAGGATCGATCTACGTTAACTGTTGATAATCATATCTGATAAAGACGTCATATTGAATTATTGAAAATGAAACTATCATATGCCAACTTTGGACGCAATCTAAGGCTGAGTACTATGCATTTTCATTAAAATGAAAGTGTAAAAATATCTATCAGGTGTGAAAAGTTGTTTGAATAATATCCCAATGAATTGAATTCATCACTTCGCAATGAAAGAATAAGTGGTCGGTTAAGTGCACTCAAACTTTGGTGAATCCATTAAGGCCTTTCGATAAGGAAAATGAAAAGAAAGCTGTTGAATCCTATTCAATCAAACCAACTATTTCAAGGAATATAATGAATGCGAAAAAAATATTTAGATGTTTTTATGGAATATCTGTCCTACAACAATCACGTCCCCAAAACTACACCGAAGTACCCCATCGTTATCCTTATCATTGACTGACGTCAAGCAATTGTTTATGTGAAACGGTTATTTTTTCTCAGTGTGTTCTCCTTTCATATGAATTATCTGGGTTTAGCCCTGACTACGTGATAGGATTTACCGAATTAAGAGGGTAAAGATATTTCTAGTGTTTGTTTTTGATTAGGTCGAGAAACTTATTTATATAATATCCACCGAAATTGAATTGGAAATAAATGAAGAGGCGGTCGGATAAGTGTACTCGAACTCCGAATCGATAACTCCAATATGACCTGTTGACGGAGAAAATAACAAGGAAATGCCCATTCCGGCTTCAACAAGTGGCAGAATTGTCGCGTGCTCAAGAGCCCCGTGACGGGCCGTCAAGGGTTCTAAAGAGCTGATTGCATATTAGAGGGCGCTTCGCGTGATTCCGGACGGATGTAATTGCCTAGTCGTTAATATCGTCCTCGCGTTTGTGTCTTCATCTGATAGAATTGGTTATTCTTTCGGGAATCATAAACTTTAAACAATCCCTGTTCAGAGAAATCGGTGGGTAATGCTGATAGGAAAAACGGTAGCAGACAAGATTTCACGATAACCGTTTTTGAGGCAAGATATTCTATTTGGAATCATTTTGAAAGACCATCAGTATAATTTTTATTGACTCTTTCGTATTCGTTTCAGAAAATATGAGACAATAATTTGCGACAGAAGCCTTTGAGGAGACATGTAAGATTCTTGGCCTTCGGCTTTCGGATGTAGGCTTTACGAATGTATGTTCAGATGATATCATTGGCATAAAGGCGAGGGTAGTGGTTCGTGCTCCTCAGATTTTTGATCAACCATCTTTGACTCGCCTGACAAGGTATGGTATGGTTTGAAGAAAATAGCACAGTTGGATCTCAGTTCCGCATTTGAGTACCAACATTTCTCTTACGTGAAAGCTGGATGATGACATCTTGAGTTTGAACAAAATTTTCGAAATGCATTATACACCCTCTTCTAACTTTTTTTACGCCACTGGAGTGCAATTGGCCACGATGGCAAACTCAAAGAGGTCAATTTCGACAAAGCTTCTGATCCTGAAGTAGTATTTGTCAACGTACTGAAAAATGTGCCAATGAAATTGCGCCAATGTTCTATGAGCCCTTCAACTCTTTATTTTTGCTAATAGATTGCTGAAGTTCAATTTTTTACAAACGAGACGAAAAATCTTTCAAATAACTATAGATCACTTGGAAATGGAGCGAGCTGTAACTCAATATATTTTTCAATATTTGAAATGCCAAAATATCTGAAATGATAATTGATATGGTTTCCAGAAATAAATATCATCAGATACCTTTCTCACAAGTCTTCTATTCTTGAACCAATATAATCTGGAAACATGAAGAATCTCAGATCGTTTTATAGATATTTTCACTCTCATAAAATACTCTATTTTCTAATAATTACTAGGCTAGCTTCTTTACACTCAGAGCCATATGGGTATATTGCTTCAGAGATCAACTCAACAAACCTCGAACTGTTTCATTTGAAGAAAGGAATCCTTGGGGGAATGAATTTTTGCGGCAGTTGTTCCAATTTAATTTAATTTTCTTAAGGATGTTTCTATAGTACTGCCATTGAAATTGACACAGTTGCTGTTTTGTTGTGGTTTCTTCCGTCTATTAGAAATCCGCCTTCAAACAACTATTCAAGGGATTTTTCAAAAACCAGTATTCTCTGAAATTGTTCTCAATACTACCATGCAGCACCATATTTTTCGTTCGTACAATATCTATTTGTATATTTATGATTCATTCATTATTTATGTCTATATTGCTCATGACTTACAATGTTTATAATAATTATATTTGTATTTTCTTTTGTGAATTAGTTTCTTCAGTTCTCCACTGTTCTTCCCTTCTTGTCACGAACTCCAATTTTCGGCTGGCACCCACGTGATTGCTTGAAAATCAACATCTAAAATGAAAATCCACGGTCTTATATTCAAGTACCAAA
This sequence comes from Leptinotarsa lineolata, assembly GCA_015342045.1. Lineage (NCBI taxonomy): Eukaryota > Metazoa > Arthropoda > Insecta > Coleoptera > Chrysomelidae > Leptinotarsa > Leptinotarsa lineolata. Next base: position 885 of record WOGR01004145.1, on the reverse strand, counting down.
AGAGCTACCGCATAGGCGTTTTATAGCTGGTCAAAAAAGCACCGAGAAAGCGTATATGTTCTTATCAAATAATAAATAAGGAATTATAAATTGTCGATAATTAAAAAAAAATGAATTATTCAGTTTGTTGAAGTGAACAAAATGAAGCCCCATTTCTCTATTCCATAAATTGTTTCTGGTTCTTCTGTTGTGTTGTTTTCGATACTACAATGGCACACATAGAAAAAAGATACTGCATTGCACAAGCTTTCCAGCGGGACAATCAATTAATTATGCACAAATTGGATGATTCGTTCCTATTACCCATTGCTGACAATACGCAGTAATTTCAACTTCCACCGTTTTGAATCGCTAATATCATAAATTAACATAATTTGGTGGATGGGATCTGTATTCTAGTAACATTAATTTGGAACCGCCGGATATATTCCAGGATTCAATTCAAATCGAACAAGTGTAATTTATGTGTGGTGACAGAGTGAAAAAGTCTATCACTATTTCATACGCGAACGTAAATGTTTCCACTCCAGTCAATTCATGGTTATACTACACAATTTTGTATGACACGTTAATCGGACCAGAAGTATACTTCTCATGATTTTTTGAAATTCTATGGAAAGCGTTACCAGACAGAATTCCATAATTAGACTTTTGTTTGAAAAAGGAGAACATTTTTAGAGTTCACTCTCATGGATACATGAAAATGATGGAAAAGTTAAAGACTTTTTCAACTAATGATGAGAGAGTGAAATTTGTGCTCACGAGTTATATCAGAAAATGATACTACACCGATATAACGTTACAATGCATGTTCCCAGACCAGGTCGTTAGCCGATCCAGCCGCTGACTCAGCATGGCGTCGTTTGAAAACTTATTTATACATCT
>WOGR01004144.1:0-15050 GCA_015342045.1 Leptinotarsa lineolata | reverse complement strand
GACGTTACTGAGCACTCTACGATATAAAATCATTAGGAAGAGTCACGAACAGTTGTCCAAATATATTTTGTTCTGCAGCATAAAACTTTTTCAGACAAATCACTTCTTTTCATCGAAACAGCTTCTGAAGGCTGGAATTCTTTTAATACACTCTCGTACATTCCTCTCTCTCACTCTAAATTATATGGCCGTTGCTTTTCAGTCGAGTGCATTTAGCCAGACTCCTCCTATCCATAATGAACAGAAGCTTCGTCCAGGGGGCAGCTGTTTTGCTCAAGGGAATGCTGCCAACCTAAGTTTTTTCATTACCTTTCTCTTTTATAAAAACACTGGTCACCCCCTGCTAGGGAGGCCTTCTGATAATAAATAACACATCTATTATTGAGCTGACGACCTCGTCGAATCCGTCGACATCCAGCCTGGTTACTGGCGTAGGGGGCCGCCAGTCCTCACAAAAAGACTTTCACACTTCAACACCTATATTATCGAACTGACGTTCTCGTCGAATCCATCGATATCCAGCCTGGTTAATGGCGTAGGGGGGCGCCAGTCCTCTCAATATTTCTTTTGTCTCAATATTCAATTGTACTCCACTTTATTATTTAAAAAACACCTAACTTTTGGACTCCACTCCGACTACGACATCCACGTGCCATATTTGAAACCTATGATCCTACAGGAGGCCACATTTTGAAATATTCGTTCTAAAGACAAATATGGAAGCAATAAATAAGGAAGAAAGATTTTTTATTAATTATTGAATCGAAATCTGATAACTGTACATTGAGAAGAAAAAAAGATTTTATAGTAAATTTTCAAAAACGTTTTCACCAACTTCCATACAATGATACGAACGAGCTTCCATTGCCGCCCTCACATGGTTGAGAATCTCGGGAGTTATTTCTCTGCAATGCCTCATGATATTCTCTCTCAAATCTAATGTTGTTGATTCTATGTCATACACTTTAGACATCAAATGACCTCATAGAAAGAAATCTACAGGAGTGAGATTTGAAGACCTTGGTGGCCATTCTGTAGGACCTATTCTGCCAATCCAGCGACCAGGAAAATGATCATCCAAAAATTGTCGCACAGAAGCTGCCTAATGAGGAGGTGCTGCTGAAAAACTATTTCGTTTTCGAATAAATTTATATCCTTCCCAATTGCCCTAATGATGCACGGTATTATTCGATTTTCCAACATATCCAAATATTTATAACTAGTCAAATTATCATCAATAAAAAAGTTCCTATGATGTGGTCACCTGAAATTCCTGTCCAAACATTCACTTTTTGAGGTCGTTGGGTATAAACTTGACGTTGTAAATGAGGTTTCATATCATTCCAATATCGACAACTTTGCCGATTCACCTCTCCATTGAAACTAAATGTAATTTAATCCGAAAAACAAATTTTATTCAAGACATTCTGATGCAAGTTGATCCGTTCAGTGAGACTTCCACAAAACTCGATACGTCTATCGAAATCAACTTCGTTCAATTCATGAACTAGTCTAATCTCATATGAATGCAATTTGTACTTATGAAGGATCCTGAAAACATTTGTACGACTGATTCCTGATTCTCGAGGTAACTTGGTAAGAGATTGCAAATTTTCCATTAGTCCAACGTGCCCTAAAACTGCAGTACAAATAGCTTCATCGTTAAAAACTCCTGAATGGTTATGCCTTTTATTGTTGACAGATTCAGTTTCCATAAATTTGTTCAATATTTCCGAAACGTATTTATGTCGTACATTTCTTCCTGGATGATTATCATTGAACATACGGGCAGCAGCTCTAGCACTATTTCCATTCTGGTAGTACAAACTCACTATTTCAATCCGTTCTCGAAGCGTATAAACCATTGCTTCTCAAGAATTCACAAAAACAGTTACACCAATTGTAACTTCACCTGGTAGATAATGAGACAGAATAAGATAAATACAAAATGCAGAGAATATAGAATTCAAACTTAACTAGGCAACATAAGACTTTTTTGAAGTATACTTCACAAAAAGACCTATGAAACTAAGGTAACAGATTGTACAGAAGTTCAATTCAGGGTGGCTCGTTTTAACTCAAATAATTTGTCGCTCCCGAACCATAAGCTTCCGACCATATGTTTTATACTTTGTTGAAATATGCTCATCATAGAGCATCTAATGATGCGAAACAATATAGGGTGACCCATTTCAAAAAAAAATTGTTGACATACTCTGGGGGTGCAATAGAGGAAGTTACATCAAATCTGGATATGTCGAAATGTGTCCCCCTGTATACTATTGGTGACTTGTTTTTAATTTTTCCTGAAAATAATTGTACAAAAAATTATTCAGGGTGGCTTGTTTTAAATTGAATGCACTGTATATAATATCAAGGAATCAAACTGGCCTACAATTTTAGGTAACTTGATATGACCCTGTTATGTTAGATATATTTGGAACCTGTTGTGTGAAATAAATCTGATGAAAACACTTTTGTCACGCCAGAAATAAAGCATTTTCTCTCTATTAGTGTTTCGCTAACCAAATTGGCATTACTAAAACTAAATCCTTCAACCATACATCAATATCATTGATGTAAAGTTCGGAAGGACTTCCGAACTTTGACAGTTGATAACGGCCATCTTGTTGAAGCTATATCTGTCAAATTAGTTGTCATTTATTCAGTTTATTTTGCCAAATCACGATGAATGAACTTAGCAACTATTTTATGGTCGCCATAATTGTCCTACCGCAATTTGAGTCCACTGGTTCAGTAAACGATCGACCAACACCTGTACGTCGCTACTATCTGTGAGAGTGTGCATGAGAATCCGAGGCAGTCAATTTTGCATCGTTCACAAGAACTCGGCCAACCACAACTTGGCGAATTTTGCGTCGTGACTCGGGGGTTTGCACCCGTACAAAATTCAACTGACCCAGAAACTGAAGGTAAACGATAAGACAACGACGTGGGTTCGCTGAATGGACTCTGGAGCAGTTGGTAATTGACCCTTATTCTCATCGAAAAATCATCTTCAGCGATGAGGCCTATTTCTTGATGAATGGGTACTAGAACAAACAAAATTGTAGAATTTAAGATGATACTAATCCACATAAGATCCAATAGCGTGCATTGCATCACGAAAAAGTCACTGTTTGGTGTGGATTTTGGCGGCGTCATCGGTCAATATTTATTCGAGAACAACGTTGGCCAGGTCATCACTGTCAACAGCGAGCACTATAGTTCGATGATTATCATTTTTTTTTCGTTTTAATTTAATGATCTGGACACAACGACATATGGTTTCAACATTACGACGCTACGTGCCATACAGCTCATGCCACATTGGATATTCTTCACGAGCAATTTGAGGGCATGGTCATCTCATGTGCGGAGGTGATGTAAACTGGCTACCGAGATCGTGCGATTTGACTCCGTTAGACTTTTTCTTGTGGGTTTTTTTTAAGTCGCAGGTATATTTGAACAAGCCACAAACCACAGCGGTCCTCAAAGCCAATATAACACATGCCATATATCAAATTCAGCCTGATTTATGCACCAGAGTCATGGAAAATTGAACGTTTCAGATGCGCTCCACCCAGAGAAGCCGTGGCGTTATATTCCACATATAATGACATCAATAGGTATTTCAAACGAATAAAAAATTTCAATGATATCTCACACAAACTTCGTTTTATTCAAATTTTTTAAAGATAAGAAGAGAGTAAACCTTTATCGCCGTTCAAATATTTTATTACAAACTTTTTGATTTCTAAACTTTTAAAGGTATCTAACACCATGTTGTGATATACCGGTTTCAACGTTATATTACGTATTATTCAGAAAATATATAATGTTGGATCGCGTTCAAAAGGCCATATAGAATATGGAGATATACAAAAGTTCATCATTAAAATTTCAATTGAATATCATGATGAAAATCAAAACAGGTACACGTGCGTTACATATACAAATTGAATGACGTCGTATATGTGGGTAGAATCGCAGAAATTCTATCATTCAATCGAAAACAATTAATTCACATACGGATAGAGCATGCACGTGAATTAATTGGTAATGTTTTTTCGTTGAAATTCTAAAATAATTGATCCGCACACAATTATTCGATGAAATGGACACAATATAATCAAATATCAGTGCTATTGGAGCGACAATGAAAAGAAACAAAATATAAGAACAAATATTTTTTGTCGCCCGTATATAAAGTTTCACTTAGTAAATAATAATTATAATATGATGTAATTGGCTGATACTTGATGGAAATCCACATCGCAATCAAATAACACTTTGTGAGATTTTCACTAGACAGTTGTTTACAAAAACCGCAACACGTGTTTTGCTATGTCATAGATTTCTCAAGCATTTTCATACTGAGTACTGATACTGGGTAGAAGAAATAAATGGTGGAAAAGCTTGCAAGATGTCTCGTAAAGAATTGTAAACTCAGTGTCTGCTGTACTGTGCAAATATTTCAACGTGTTATTTTCTCAGCAAAAAGTAGGTAGAGTACTCTCTCTCTCTCTCGTATTCATTGGGAATATAGTTGAAAAGAATTTTCAAAAAAAAACAAGCATTTATTGTATCTACTTTAACACAACTTGATTGACGTTATAGTCGGTCAACTTTTTTACAAATACGTCCAGTTCTACACTCGCTGAATCTTGACGTAAAAATAAACAGCTACTATATTATACAATTAAGTAAACAAAATATGAAAAAGATATAACATGAATATGATTTGTAATGGATATTGGAAAAACTCGAATACAAAATACACTAAATGATAACTTCGTTGTGATTAAAAATAACTTGTGGTTGAGACTTACCAATTATATTCACCTTACATCCGATACTACAACTACCGCCGATTTTTATTTATATTTCAAAAATGCATTCCCGACTCGACCAAAAATATATTTTGTAAAGAAATATCGAGATAATTCCCTAAATCACAATAATTATTGTAATAAGAAGTCCCTTTAAATTTATTTTTTCAATTCTTCGAACTTCCATTCCCTGTTCTTTGTTGGTGGTGTAATTTCCGTACGCCACTGCAAGAGACAGATTAGAGCAAAAAAGTCAGTCATTTCTGAGAACTTAGTGCCTACTATTTTGGAATTATAGTATACCTACATGAATACATATACGGGATGTTGTTTGAGAATTCAGTTAAGGTTATTATTTCCGTTTTCAACCTCTCTTCTTAGTAATGTCAACCAGGTACGATCCATTTCCACAAAGCTATTTGAAATACATTACTTGTTACCTGCTAGAAGAATATAAATACGATTTATTTGAGTTTTCTAATTTTTTCATGAGTTTCTTTGAAGATAATTTTTGTTTTACTTCAAAGAAACTCATGAAAAAATTAGAAAACTCAAAGAATCTGCATATATTATGAATGTATTGATCAACAACCAATCGGGATTTCGCCAAATGCACTCGTGTGAGTCATCTGTGCAACTATATCTAAATATATTTAAAACTGAACTGGATAATAATAAGTTTGTTGTAGCCGTGTTCCTAGACCTCAAAAGAACATTTGAGACAATTGATAGGTCTCTACTTCTATCCAAAATGAATATATATGGAATAGAGGGCAAAGTTTACCATTAGTTATCTAATTATTTGACTAACAGTGGAAGGCATATATTCTTGGGAAATTGACAATGAAGTTGGAGTCCTCCAGGGTAGTGTTTTGGGACCCCTTCTATTCATACTATGTTTCAATGACATGCCATTGTTTGTCGATTGTGAATTTATGAACTTTTTTGTTGATGATACTCTATTGGCATGTAGCGATGTGAACCTCGAAATGGCTATACAAAAAATGAATAATACTTTAGCAAGTGTCAACAAGTATTTGAAAACGATTAAACTCAAGCTGAATGTGTTGAAAACAAAAGCGATGATAATCGCCATCAAATTTAAGTACAGCCAAATATAGACTCAAAAACTATTAACCTCAGCATTGATAATGAAAGAATTGGAGTAGTGAATTCAATTGAATATCTGGGATTCCAGATAGATAACACTCTATCGTTTGATGAATATTTTGAGTATACCTATAAAAAAATTTCGAAGAAATTATTCTTTTTTTCTAGAATTGCCAATAATCTTTCAACAGAGTCAAGTATCACAGTTTACAAGTCAATTGTTCAGCCACACTTTGACTACCGTTCCTCTATCCTATATCTATTTAATCAGAATGAATTATCTCAACTTCAAAAACTTCAGAATCGTGGTATGATGATCATTTTGAACAATGTTTTAAATTGGCAATCCATTCCCCAAAGACTATTATATTTCACAATGATTTTCGTATACAAAATATTGAACAGTTTAGGACCATCTTATTTCGAACAGTACATTGTCTTTCATCATCATCATCATGTCTTCACTCGAAATAATAATAATTTGTATACAAATAGAACAAAAAACAAACCGCCATGAATTCTTTGTTTTTCATGGGTTTTGAACGGTTCAACAAACTACCGAATGTAAATAAAAATAGCCCTTCTCTGAACATGTTCAAAAACGAACTGAAGAAATCTGTTTTGAATGTATAAATATGATACGTATTATGTATTGTTACCTGTAGCTATAATTTTCCGGCTTATCTTATTGATCAATTTGATAATGTATTCATCTAATGTTTGTCATATATTCCAAATCATTTCAATATGCACCACATACCTTTCTTTCTTACTTACTGTAATGGTCATAGAAACTCCAAATGTATGAGTATAATTATTCATTTTCATCGCCTAATCATTTATTTTTAATCATACGATGACACTATTTTTATAAGTAGATATAAGCAATGTGTTCCCAAAACAAATATTTCTACTGTAATAGTTATATAATTTATCTATCTACATGTTATACTGAAATGTATAATGTTGCTGTTTTTATAGAAATGTTTTTAGAAATATTGTATTGAGCTTGTGTTTGTCATATATTTCATATATGTCAACTAGATGTTTGAAATACCTTTTTTACTTTTACCTTCTAGCTTATTTGTACATTAGAATATCCTATTTCAATAAAGATCTATCTGTCTATCTATTATAATCATTATGATCTAGAAAGGGTAGTTAAACTCGTCTTTTAAATCGAGATCAATAGTAGGAATATGAATGGAAAAAAGGGCGGTAGCTAGAAAAATTCCAAGACAACCTATTCATGTAAGGAGACTCTTGACATTACAATACTGAATATCTATTACAGGTCTGGTACCGTCACAAACTTTCCAACACCAAAGAGAGAGTATGAGGCTAGCTGCCGAGGAGAGGATGTCGAAGCCCCAAAGGAAATCGACGACACTACTCTGCGGCAAAACGGCCAAACGGAAAAAGAAAAAAGGGGCATACGCCGACGGTGGATACCCCATGTACGCGAATGCCGTGGACGAATACGACCCGGAGGAAATCCTGACCTACGAAGAGGTTTCCCTGTACTATCCCAGAGCGAACAACAAGAGGCCCGTCGTGCTCATAGGACCGCCGAATATCGGTCGCCACGAGCTGCGACAGAGACTGATGGAGGATAGCGAAAGATTTGCCGCCGCCATACCTCGTGAGTACATAAAAGATCTGATACCACGTCTTACTATTACATACTATGTTTTGTCATACATTCCTGATATTTAATCTATCGTTTGAGAAAAAAACAGCTTTTTGTGGAAAACTACCATTAGAAAGAAGAAAGCAATTAGGTTCTTTTGAAAATACCAAATAAATTGTGGAAGAATAAGTAGAATAAACCGAACCAAACACTTTTTTAATTCAACTCTTTACTAAACAACAACCGTCACCTAGATACTAAACAAATTGGGTATTAAACCAGTTGACAAAGATTATAATCAACTACATCAGAAAGTTCAACTGGTACAAGTAACTGGTAGCAAGTAGAAAATAATTTTTATCGTTTGTTTTCAGATACTTCTCGCGCACGAAAAGAAAATGAAGTGGATGGTCAAGATTATCACTTCATAACTCGTGCTCAATTTGAAGCAGATATACTTTCGAGGAAGTTTGTCGAACATGGAGAATACGAGAAAGCCTATTATGGTACTTCTTTGGATGCCATTCGATCTGTGGTGAATTCTGGCAAAATTTGTGTTCTGAATTTACACCCGCAGAGTTTGAAAATTTTGAGAACTTCCGACTTGAAACCGTACGTCGTCTTTGTAGCACCCCCCAGTCTGGAAAAGTTGAGGCAGAAGAAAATCAGAAATGGAGAATCTTATAAGGTAAGCCAAATATATTTGAGTAGGCCAAGAAGGTTATATTTTCGGGAATCGGAAAAGGTAGAACTCGGTAAGTACAAAAAATTTTTGGACTAATATTTTTTGGTGGGAGAAGGAAATTAGGTAGCTTTGGATATATAAAGTCAACGATAAAATAAATAAATATATGATGAGGCAGAAATTCTGACAGTATTCACTGTCAATTATTTTTCTGCAAATGACCTGGTTTACTTTAGCTGTGATAACTCCAAAACTCATTTATCTTTGAAGATTCTTGTTTACGTTTCACAACCTAATGACCAGGTCGGAAGATGGTATCGGTTGAATTCTCACAATATAGCACTCATGAATTTTTTTAAGTCGTTACGCTTATGATCTATACAGGCCATCAACTGCTAAAGTTATTGGCGCATTTGTTTAATAAATTGGTGTCAAAATAATTAGTGTGTGCTCATTTACTATACATGGTAAAGCAAGTAATTGAATGAAATGTACAATTTTCCTCACAATTTTTATCGCCTATTTTTTTCAACAGTCAACTTGTATTATAAATAAAAATCGCGTGAATCATGACCACAACTGATATATGTTTTTTGTTAACTTATCTACCAATACTACAAGAAAATCTCACAAAACTCCTAATTTTCTGTTCACTATAGGTTGTATTTGAATTGAAATCAATTATAATCTCATATTGTACCTATATAAGCAGAACTTACAGCTGGCTTAGAAATGGTGGCGCCGGCGGTAGCCAACAATATTCTGCATTTCTTATCGTTTCAAAAAATCTGTGATCATTTCTCTCTCTACTATCATCTTTTAACTTGACATGTATTTCGGATATTCTTGTATATTCATTGTATAACGTAATCATTATATTGTTTACTTCCAGGAAGAAGAACTTAAAGACACAATTGAGAAAGCACGAGAAATGGAAGAGAAGTACGGACACTTCTTTGACTTGATAATCATAAATAATGATACAGAGAGGGCTTATCACCAGTTATTGAATGAAATAAATAGTCTAGAACGAGAACCTCAGTGGGTTCCAGCAGCATGGGTCAAGGCGCCATAATGACAAATGGAGAATAATTGCTGGAGCATTTTTGAAAAGATCACATCGTCTTTGAGTTTGACAGCATCGGCAAATATCATCTGTACATGGTATTAATTTATGGTGTCAACTTAAACGGCAGTGTGGTTTTTCAATATGAAATATCTCACAAGCAAGGTATATTTACTATCTATTAGAAAGTATATTTACTTCCTACTGGTGTGTGATGTCACATGGTACATGTTGATTGTGAGCTTTGAATTTGTGAAAAGACTACTGAATTCACGAAATTATAAATGATTCTTACACTAAACTTTCATGACAGTTTGTCAATTGCCAATGGCAATTTTTCATTAGTAAAACTGTCAAGTTCGTGAATTCAGTACAGTTACATTTCAAAGCTTATAATTAACATTTTTATGACTGGAGACATATGAAGCTAACTTGAAGAGAATATGAAGAAAGTGAATCATGCAAAAGAACAAAAAAAATGATTAATCCCAGAGGGAGTGAGAACTCTTTATGTAGTGCAAAATGTGAGTTGTCAAATTCAAGAAAATGTAGCAGAAGGAGACTGGACTGAATATAAATAATAACCACAGATCAACGTTCAGTCTACTGTCGAAAATCATAATACTTTGAAAGCAAAAACTACAGAAAGCCGATAAAAGTTAAAAAACATCGAAATAATATTATTGGTTATAGCTTGAGTAGCATTAAAGTGTGTAACTGAAATTTGGCAATTGATATTATAGAATCCTCACTTTCTTTGGGATCAAATATGTTTCTTGTTTATAACTTTGAAAAATGCTTTCTTACTAATTCTGTTTTTTGTTCTTATTCTGCATTTCTTAGTCCTATCATAATCGCCAAAGTGTTAACTATAAGCTTCTAAATGACAACAAAACTTGACAGTTTGATCACGTAAAAATTGTCATCGACAGTTTTCTATCAATAAAATTGTCATTGAATTCTTGAATTCAATATAGTTATTTCAGCATTTGAAAGTTTATAGTTAATATTTTGATGACCATAACAGGGCATATAAAGCTGAAAAATGAAGAATATGAAGAATGAGAATTATCTAGTGAGAAAACATTTCTCAAAGATATGCAAAAATGTCAATAAAGGAGAAACATACTCGATGCCAATAGCAGTACATATTTTTTACCGTTTCAGTACATTTACATAGTATGTAAATATACAGTGAGCACCATATGTAACGAACAAATTCATTTTCAACGTAATTAACCATTTTCAAGAAAAACCCTGAAACACGTCGATTTATGTATTCAAAAAGACACTCTGTGACATAAAAAAATTCCCCCTTCTTCACCCCCTCAACGTGACAGCCACCCCCCCAATTTTTTTAAATGCAAAAGGGGGTAATGTGATACCCCATTTTGAAGGGTATTCAATGTTGTGTATAGCCATATCTTCATTTTTAATTTCGTACATGCGTCAAAAAAAACAATTGAGTAAATTCTGTAATCTAAATTATTTATTAAAGCGGTAGCAATCAATGTGCAACCAACGGAAGTCTTCAGATCAAATGTTCAAACTGACAGCCTTTTGTTTCTTGACAATAATATAGGCGTTGCTGAAAATTATCAACAACACCTTCAATGGTTTCGGGAGTGATACGTTCTATTTCTTCTATAATTTTAATTTGCAAACTTTCAATATTGTTTGGTCTATTGACGTATACTTTCGATTTTGGGTAACCCAACAAAAAGTAGTCAAGCGGTGTCATGTCGGGAGAACAGACTGGCCACTCTATGGCACCTCGTCTACCAATCCATCTGTTGGGAAAAATTTCATTCAGATATGCACGAACGTCAGCTGCAAAATGTGGTGGAGCACCACATTTTGCAGCTAGTCCTATCTTATTTGATTAGGATTATCATTATCTGGAAAAAGTCTTTTCAGCGTTGGAAAACTCCAAGTAACGTTCACCGGTTAATGTTTCGTTGAAAAAATATGGTCCAATTATGCGATTATTTATAATCCTTATCCGTTGACGGTTCCATTTTATAAAAAAGTTGACTCGTCGGAAAACAATACATTTTTCTCAAACGAAGGATCCCGCAGACACCTGGCTTCCATTATTTCGCAAAACTCAATTCTGCGATCTGGATCGTCTTCGTTGAGTTCATGTACCAATTGTACTTTTATGAGGGTGATACACTTCACTTTTAAAAATACCCAATATCGAACTTTGACTTATGTCGTAATCGGCGGCAAGTTGGGTAGGTTTATGTGGATTCTCTTCAATGTCTACCAAAATATGCAATTTCTTCCCATCGTCAATAAATATACTCCTGCCTGGTTTTGAAATATCTTTGACAGTCCCAAATTCACAAAATTTCGTTTTTATTCTTACACTTACATTCGTCTGGGTTCTAGTTTTGTCCCCACATCCTAGCATTATTAACACTTCTACCCTTTGACGTTCAGTCAAATGAGACATTGCTAGAACTTTCAGCCTATTGTCTGAAAGTAATACTGAACAAGAAACACAAAAACAACTGCAAAAGTGTTTCTCTTCAGCAAGTTCACAGAAAACATACAATTTTTTACTCAACTGTCACGGCTAACAAACAACGGTTGGTAAAAACAAACAAAAAAATTGAAGGTGCATGGCATATTGTACAGCGGACGAATTCAATGGAATACCTTTGTGATATCTTTCAACATTTTGATTTTTTTTTCATTATGGCGCAAGAATGAAATAAAAAAAAATTATATTGTTGAATAAATAAATGAATACCCTTCAAAATGAGGTATCACTTGACCCTCTTTTGCATTTGAGAAAATTGGGGGGTGGCTGTCACGTTGAGGAGGGTGAAGGAGGGGTGATTTTTTTATGTCACGGAGTGTCTTTTTTAAAATACATAAATCGACGTATTTCAGGGTTTTTCTTGAAAATGGCTAATAACGTAGAAAATGAATTTATCCGTTACATATGGTGCTCACACTGTATATCATTTCCGCTCCTCATTGTCAGTAGTAAAATATCAAACTATTGAAAGTAAAGCATATTATGACTGACACTCTAACAGCCAGCTTTTGAAAATATCAAATTATAAATCTTACGAGGATTAGTGATAAAAATAATTCAGAAACAGAAAGTGATATTGTTGAAAGATTTCTGCACTTTCTATCGACTACTAATCCCTAGATTGAAAATCGAATCGAGATAATAGCGATTAACTGAGAGAGGGCAATAATTACTGTAAATGAATACAATTTAGAATCATATAAAACGTGTTTAAAATTCCATTGTTCATAGCTATGTATATTTAGCATCGCGAATATGTATATATATATATACTATATTAAATCAGTTTCAAATACTGAATGATCCAGGAGAATCGAGAATATCAATATTGAATGCGAAGAAAAAATGTTCAATACAGTCGAAATTGTCGATCAAAGTCTTAGTTTCTGAAGTAATCACAGAAACCCAGAATGGAAAAATGTTTGCATGTAACTCCAATTCTTACCTCCTCTTAGGCCAAAATGAAATCAAAATCATTTAAAAAAAAGTTTATATCGTCTATATTAAGCATCGTACATTGGAAATTTTAACGGGTTACTTTCATTTCTGATTTCCCTACACAGAATGGCACTTTGAAAAGCAACAATAGCTAATGGCTTCTACAAAACGAAAGAAATAAAAAAATGCTCAAAGTTGTTCCATAGTTTATTCCAGGATTCTAGAACCTACCAACAAAGGAAAAGAGGGTAAAGTATAAGCTTGTTCAAAAGCTAAATAAAAAATTGAAATTAAACTTGAAAATATTCAAAATGAGAATAGACCAGGAAAAAACCAAGAAAGAAGTATTTAGATATGAAAAATTGGTATATTGTTCATTTTCTAAAAATTTTATAGAATACTAACAGAAAGACAGAACAAAATACAAGCTGTGGAAAAGAAATTTTCTTGGAAATATTATAAAAGTTACGAAAGGGAGAAGTCTAAGAAAATCGTTAATTTGGATTTTTCTGCTGGGTGCAGAGGTTTTCCACAACATTTTATAAATGCTATGAATAGCAAGTATTATTTGATTTTGAATATAATGTTTCGTATTTTACAAGTTACCCATAGTGTGCAATTAAATTTTCGCCACCCTATATAGGGCTATTCAAACTCGAGTATGTAAATAGAAATCTACTAAAGGCCGTAACGGAATAAGAATATAAGTAATGAGAAAAGTTCATTGCATGCAAAAGAGCACAAGTGATAAAAAGTACCTAAGTAATAAGAGTTCAAAAAAATGAATTCTTGTTGCTTGTGTCCAATGAAATTTAATAAGATCCAAAGACATACTCGTATGAGAAATATTTTTGGACTGGGCAAAAATATTGAGGATTTGAATCCATTGTCAGAAGAAGGCACTTCTTTGATCGACCAGTTTTCTATACTTGTGCCTGTATCTTATAGTCATCACGTATAATAAAAAACTCATCAATTTTACTTATTATTGGTAACTTTTGCATTCTGACATAGCCTTGAACGGTAACAGAGAAATAAAAAGTACTTTTTTTTCAATATTCCAAGTGACATCCTTTATAATCCTTTTATGAATATGTTCTGATAGTCTACTGAAAATTACCACGGCAAAGTATAAACAAGTTTCCCATATCTTTAATATCTCTATGAATGAAAGAAATATTGATAGAATTTTTGAATTCCTAGTTTTTTCTGTGTATCTCTGGAACTAAAGGAGATATTAAATTTTTTAGTATCATTCAGTAGTAATTCAAAAATAGTAAATTTTTGGTGAGTGGCTCTGGAATCTAGGGAAGAGATACGCTCACAAGAAGTGTTTCTTCTTACTACTTATAGACAAAAATTCAAGCAGTTTACGATTTTTAGAAATTTAGGAGCTAGTTTTCAAAATGCCACACTGTACCTGAGATTTTTTAATTTATTTCACTTTACTTCTAAATGTACCTTTTTGAAACTAAAATTGAGTAAACCTACCCTTTTTTCTGTGGATCATGTAGATATATTCATAGAATTTTGACTAAATCGCTCATATTTTAATTGATGTTAGAAAACTTTTATAATCTAATAAAACACAAATTAGAATTCTCTCATTGGTGATAACAGTATGGTAATGATTTTAACCATTTCATTCATTTAATCCGATTATATTTTAGTGTAACTTTTAAAATTAGTGATTGTGTAGGTGCAATTTTAAGAGAGTTTGTATTATTTTTACTTTTTTATATAAATACAATTACTTGAGAATTATTGCTGAAAACTTTTCAATTTGTAGATCTGAAGTCATGGAGGTTATTATATTTTGTTTTATTTATTTGTTATTGTTTACCTGTACATAAGATATATCAACTATGTATATAAAATCAGACCCTATGGTGTCTGGTAGCGACTTACGTGTATTATATAATATACTATAGAATGTGACTTCGGGGTTCCTTTTTATTATCAAATATTTTATTATGCATAAATCATTGTTTTAGAATAATCGCAGAAATAAAGATTTCTCACTATTAGTGGTGTTATTGATAGTTATTTATTAAAGTTAGTATAACCACTGTATAGAAGTAAACACAAGTAAATTCACTCTCCGCCATATTTGGGTTAAGATCCCCATCTCTTATTCTACGCTCAGCCGATATATCTAAGGCATGAGAGCAAGTGAGCCCAGAATAGCTCTAGCACAGAACACCTGTAGTTAGGGTGTTCTGTGGCTCCAGCCTGCACCC
>WOGR01004143.1:0-15051 GCA_015342045.1 Leptinotarsa lineolata | reverse complement strand
AGTTCGCATTTATTTCTCAAAGAGAAATCAATTTAAACACAAAAAGATCAGACAGAAAATAAATGCTTACTTGAGGAATTATCCTGGAAAGGTACTGCCTGAATGTCACCAAGCAAAAACTTATCAACTTCAATTCTCCTGTCCTGTTCCAAAACTCCTAGTAATAATGATAACCTCACTGCAGCAACAGGTAGCTCGAGAATGGTATTTCACAGGTATCTGAAATTTTACTAAGCGTAGATACTGTTTTTTTAAAGTATGCAAAGAATTTCTTCTTGGAACAATTCTAGCCGAAAATATCTTAAGAAATAGGTGATTTAGTACATTACAAATCTTTACACCACTCTAAATTTCATCGATGACTCAAATAAGCCAGCATAAGATAAATTGAAAGTTATAACCTCCAATCACTTGCAGCGTAATTATCACAAATTAAGTAAGTAAAAGATTTCTATTACTGAATAGCAAAATACAGGAGAGACAAAAGATATACTCAAACCGTTATTATCAAATTTACTATGAATAAAGATATAAAGATAATAGGAACAAAAGGTCAACACGTACCAAATATCAACCGTTCTAGCCAAATACTCGAAGGAAAGAGAGAGCTTCCAATCGTTTTCGTCGAAAAACGAACCGATTCGGTCATTGCATTTGTCAGATACCGACAGCAGTGACTATAATACCGGTTACGGAATATAAAGTTGGTCGAAATTGTGGAGATTAAACTATTGGTGTTTTAGATGACATTTGGAATATATGAATGTAACGAAATATTCGTTACAAATTTCAGACAAACCAACTATTGGGTTGGAAGCTATAAGGTCATTTAACAGGTACTTTGACAATTGATAACGGCCATCTTGCTGTCAAATTAGTTGTCATTCATTCAGTCTGTTTTGACAAATCACCATGGACGGATATAGCATTCAACAACACGTGCAAATAATAAAATTGTTTAATCGAAATCGATGTTCTGGTCGGGCAACATATCGCGCCATAACCGTCCCACCGAGAGGACTATCGGCAAAGTGGTGGATGAATTTGAGTCCATTGATTCAGTAAATGATCGACCAACACCCGTACGTCGACGAAACGCAAGATCTGCCGAAAACATCGCTGCGGTATATGAAAGTGTGCAGGAGAATCCGAGGCAGTCGGAACTCGTCCTTTCAAAGGCTATAACTTGGCGAATTTTGCGTCGCGACTTGAACCTGCACCCGTACAAAATTCAACTGACCCAGGAACTGAAGGTAAACGACCATAGACAACGACAAGTGTTCGCTGAATGGGCTCTGGAAGCAGTTGGCAACTGGCCCTAATTTTCATCAACAAATCATCTTCAACGATGAGGCCCATTTCTGGACGAATGAGTACGAGAACAAACAAAATTGTCGAATTTGAAACGATAACAATCCACATGAGATCCAAGAGCGTCCAATGCATCCCAAAAAAGTAACTGTTTGATGTGAATTTTGAGCTGGCGGCGTTTCAACAGGACGGCGCTATGTACCACACGGCTCAGGCCACATTGGGTATTCTGAACGAGCCATTTGAGGGGATGGTTATATCATGTAGAGGTGATGTGAGCTGGTCGCCGAAATCATGCGATTTGAGCTCGTTAGACATTTCTTGTGGGGTTTTCTTAGGTCACAGGTGTACGCGAATAAGTCACAAACTACAGCTCAAAGCCAACATAGCCCATGCCATCGGTCAAATTTAGACAAATGTGAGACAAGATGTTGGAGAATCAAAAGAGGTCAGGGATATATGTCCTAACGGAAATTCGTTCGTGGACAGTGGTAGTTACGACATTAATAGTAGTTTCTACAGTAGTAGAAGTAGTGGATTTACGGTATTTGTTTGAGAATCTGTTGGTAGCAGTTTTCATTTAGTATGTATCCAAAAGTTCTGATTGCTTATGTCGATTCAACAATAGTTTGAAATGAATAGTTAGACTTTTTTCTAGTTTTATAATGACCTCGGTTAAAAGTTGGAAAAATGACTCAAGAGAATGTAGCCGAAAAGTGAAAAAAAATAATTGATAGTAAGAAAAACATTTTCAAAAACAAGGTTTCATTTACATATTCGGAAATGAAGAAAGTAAAGTATAAATGCAACCAAACCCATCGTTTTATTAACATTTTATATGATAGGTCGCTATATATAACAATTCACAAATTGTTCAATAACTCCAGAATATTTTAAGGTTTGAAACAAAAATCGAATGATTCAAACGGAACACAGGGTAATTTCAAGATAATGTATACTTTCCAGGGTTGTAACGACTTTCTGTTTTTCTTTTCAAGGGTTCGGTGAGATATATTGGAAAAGGAGATCCAAAAGATATCGAGAATACTTTGAGAAAGGGATCCTTGGATACAGATTCTGATTCACCATCGCTGACAGAGACGTTCGAGGACCCTCAAAAAGAAATGCGCCTTAAGAAGAACTTGAGAGAAAGTTACGATTCTACAGCTTTAACTGTCGACTATTCAGAACGAAATGTAAATACTCCGTTTGAGTATAAAAACATTGCAGGTAATAAACCGAAATAAAGATATCATATATTTCGAGAAAGTGTGAATTAGCGATGGATCACCGACGGGGGCGAACGCTTCGAAGATTGTTCGTAGGCCCTCTTTTGCTGTATATATTGTGGTTTGGTTGAAAATTAGAGCATTTACTTCAAGTCACCACAGTGTTATACTCATACCATACTTATATTCATACCATACTCATATTCATAACCGGAGATGCATAGATTGTAATCAAGCTTTAGGGGCGTAGGTTACACTTTAACGCGGAGGGAACCTCAGATTTATAACGAAATAAGACAGAGTGCCTGAAAATTGACTTGTGACACGGTGCGTTGTCTAGATGAAACAATTTTGTTTTCTGTTGATGGTATTCCCCTTCTCAAGATAGTCGATGAATATTACACCACGCACATCCCAAAATATCGAGGCCATAACCTTTCCTATTGTTGTACTTTCGGACGCTTTGGACGAGGTTCACCAGTTGTCTATAAAACAATAAAGTTATGCATATACAAATTCATATACATACGCAAACACATACATACATATACACACACATATATACATTCAATAATTTTTTGAATTTTACGATATTTTCACAGTTTTTTATGTGATCAGGCAATTTTTGAAAGCAGAAAGAGAATCATGATTAAATCTTTTTTTGCCCATTATAGAGCTTGCAGCATTGAGATGAAACAGATTATGTTGCCTTGTATCATGATCATGAATTTCTGAATTTTTTATTAACATGAAGTTACATTTAATTTTTTTATTGATCACTAAATAAGCAATTTTGAGTCTGTCTATTATGAAATGTTCTAAAGAAAATGTTTTTGTTATTGAATACAGTTGGTTAGTTGGAATGTCATATGGAAAACGATACAGCACTTTTAATGCTTTCTTATAAACAATGGAAATATTGTTGGAGGTATTTTTACAACATGATCCCCATATATTTAATAAATATTTAATCCGGCTAAGAATATGTGAGTCCAAAAAAATTTTTGCTATTCCTGGTTTCAATTTTGGATATCTGCGTAGTGCTCCAACAATGGCAAAATTTTTTTTAATAACTTTGTCAATATGTATATCCCATTTCAATTTATTGTCAACATGAATATGAAAGTTGTATTTGAGTATTTCAGTAAAAGAGATGGTATCAATTCTGTCAAATTAGGCCCAGACTGTCAGCCATTATTCAACGACTCCCCATTAGAGGGATCAAAAACCGGCCGAGTTTCAGTTGATCTACTTGATTCCTCAATACAGCATGATGGAGTAAATAATGGAAAAGATTCTCACCATTTCCTTCCAGATTGTAATCTAATACCTCTATGATGTCCAATTTATCCCATTCCAGTAACACCTTTACATATTCCTCAAATAGCTCAAGACTCGTCAGTTTCTTAGTAGTTGAAAGGAGACGTAGTTCTGCTATATTTTTGTTATACTGAAGTGGAGAATGCTCTTAGATCTATGGAAAATGAACTTCGTACCTGTTGTCCTCAATAATCCTAATGATATTATTGAAATGTGCCATTGTTTGCTCATCAATGCTATCCTTAATCTTCACTTCAGATGGATCTTCCTAGAATATGTAAGGTTCATAAATCTGCTGTGGTTGTGGTTGCCCCATCACAGTCCACACTAAACCAGTTTCTATTCCAAATAAATGATCGTCTAGATTTTCCCGTGAGGAGTTGCCAGAAAATATCAACACCCAATAGTAATTCGACATCTCTTGGAGAATTTTTCACAGTTACTTCATTCAAAATAATATTCTTCTGTTTTAAGATATTGATATACAAGAAATTTATATAAATTGTAAATCGTTTCCTGTTCGAGAACCGATAATTTGATCGCGAAGTTCCTCTCAAGGTCTTCGACAGTTATATTGAATATTCCACATAATTTTGGAGCTGACTGTACACGATGTTGGGTTTAGTTTAATTTTCAAAGTGTAGAGAAAATAAAATAAACCGAACATCCATGTTAGAGTTTCGTCTACCTAAAAACTGAAAGCTAGTGGACCTTTCAATTTCGCTGTGTCCTACTCAAGAGCTTTTTACCAACTCCCAAAATTCTCCACTTACTACCTTGTTGACAGTTTAATTACTTCTGGCTTTGAATATATTGGATTCCAGGCCTGATAGAAAAAAATTATGGAATACCTACGTATATAGTACAAGAACTTCTATAGCGTCATACAAGTCATTAAGTAATGATGGAAATATATTGGATTTGAACATATTTCAGTTATTTCAAGAAATCAGTATCAAAAATGGTGCATTATATGTATTTTACACTCACTTGTATAATCTTGAAAATAACATATAGGTAAAGTACGCACCAACTAGAATGAGATTTTGATGCGCATTTAAAACCAAATTGTACCCGTCCCAGAAGATAGCTGATGTCATTTTGACGAAATATGACTTAAGTGAGCGGAGTCTTTTAACACAGAATGATTGTACGTTTCTGCGCTGACTTACTTGGCGCGTACATTCATGTATAATATATAAGAAAGAATTCAAACCGCGTATAGGCATCTATGGCTCTAAATGGATCAATGAGGTTCGAGCCAAAATTCATCTAGGTCAGCTATTGAATCATTGAATACACTGAATGGATTTGCAGAATTCCGAAACTGAAAATGCGCCTCTTCCGCGATTCAAATGTACACGTTGAGATTACATTTCTCACTTTATCCAATTTTCAGCCGATATCTCGACAACCACTACCGAAGGTTCAATCACTACAACCAATTCTCCTGTATCGACAATAGAAGTTAGTATTCAGGTGCCCACCATTGGAATCTACGAAGTTGGTAGCACTGTCAGATACAACTGCTCGGCTAGATCGCGTGCTTCCTCAAGGGTGAGTTACATTTTCAACATTCAGGGACGATTCAAAAGTGAACGTCAGTGCTCATTTTTGTTCGAAACGTCCACTGTTAAGAAGTACTCAGATCTGATTTCCAAAATCATCAGGAACTAATTATTACTTGTACTCTATTATGAGATGAGCTGTCAAGATAAGTTCCGAACACTAATTTCAATGCCTGGGTTCCATTTTATTTATAATAAATCTTTTTCTTCAAAAAGTATATCCACTGCATCACAACATCATTTCGACTAGATGTTTTCAATGCATTATTCTCAACATGAACTGTTCAGTTATAACACGACTGAAAACTTGAGGAATCTTTTGTTCAATATACTTTTTTTCAGACCGACATTATTTGGAAGAAAGCGGAAGGTGATCTACCATCTCGGGCAATTGATAACGGAAGAGGAATCCTAGTAATAACCAATTTGCGAGTATCAGATTCTGGGCGTTATATATGCGAGGCTAGTGATGGATATTCCATTGTCACCTCCAGCGTAGATCTCAATGTTGGAGGTACGTTCACCAGGTTTATTGTTTAGGTTCAAGTTATTTATCAGTAATTTCAACATACACACAGATTCTAAAGACATGACAAATCATTTCAGGTGATAAAAACAAGTTTCAGACATTCTTTAAATCTTTCATTGTTTTTTCGTATTTTATAAATTTCAGCAATATATTAAAAAATGGAATCAGACTAAAACTAAACCAATGTCTCTGTTGTTTCTTTTTTCATAGCGTGAATATGTTTCCTTCTTGTGAGACACATTTACATGTACATCACTTACCACTTTGTCATACAGATGAATTCCAGTAATTGTGAAAATCGGGTACTTTCCAAATTTCTCTATAAGACTCTTTATACTTGAGATTGAATATCAGTCTTATATATCGTTTTTGAATTACCAATATCCTTGAGGCTGAGGTTTTCAGTACTACTATTTCTATTCGGGTTTGAAGGCCATCGATATTTGGAATTTCTTCCTGAAATTCTTTCTTCAATACTGACTGTGACACAAGGAATATATGGTAGATCGCACGTGCTACCATCTAAGCCTCTTCCTCATTTTGAAACGTGGAACTCTTCAGTTTCATGGCCTCGTTGATCCATTCGTTCTCAAAGTCACTTGAAGATATTATAGTTCTTGCTCTAGATGCTCTGGTTCACATATTCTTTGAGCCCGTTCAGTTAGGGTAAAGATGTATCCACTTTCTTTATTAACATGGTGCATGCAGGTACCTATGGGTTAGTCTAGCACTACATCGTTCGATGAGTATTTTTAGGAATGCTATCCGCTGGTCCTTTTCAGTCTTCATGGTAAATTTGATACTGGGGTACTGAGTGGTCTAGTAAAAACTTTAGAGCGTCCCTTCCAGATGTTTCCAGATGATAAAAGTGTCATCCACGTAACGTAGCTGGTCAGTTTTAACTCAAAAGCGTCGATTGCTTCCTCTTCTTCTACTTAGCCCTCCTGGGCTAGGTCGAAGAAGAACTCTCCTTGGGACATGCTCTGAAGAGTCGAATGATCACTAGGAAACAAGTACGCTAGACCCCTCAGAGAGTCATTCAGTGGGACGTTGGTAAACAAGGACACAACATCGAACTTGACCGGAATATCTGTCGGCTCTAGAGTTAAGTCTCTAATTTTACCAACGAAGTCTGTCGAATCCTTAAGTTAGGAGTTCGTTTTTCTCACATGAGGCTAAATGAGTGGGGCCAGATGCTCCGCCAGATTGTAGGTAGGCGAGCCTGAGCCACTGACTATAGGTCTCAGTGGAATTTTGGGTTTATGTATCTTCGGAAGATCGTAGAGCCTCGGTGGAACGGCTTCAGTTCTGAGAATGGTTCTCTGTGTGGTTTGAACCCAACAAAAAGATACAGCGAAGCCTCAGGACGGCTAGAGACAAAAGAGACCCATTATCAGCAGCAGGGGTATATCGCATACCTAAAAATGGTCCACACAGTCAGAATACCCAGTCATCCAAGATGAGCTCAAGATGTATAAACTTGTTGAGAAGCTGCTGAAATGTCAGGAAGAAATTCTAAATATCGACGACCTTCAAACCCGAATAACACTAGTAACACACCAATATCCTGCTGATTATAGACGGTTTTTCGCAAAAGCAGCGGTAACATAACAATAACAATACCGACTTTGGTGAAATTTTGGGCATTATTTCAACCACTTCATGTCATAGACTTTTGTGTATGGACTTTATTGCGAATAATGAATGAATTGAAGTTACTACATAAGATTGAAAACTGTTCTAATTCCATGCTTTCCAAGTTTCTCTCACGTACGGATTGAATCCACCAGGTAATACCAATGTTCAGTCAACTACTGCAACAAAATACTTTTAATATCCACTGTGACCTATAATCTACTGTTTTTCAGAACGTAAAGATCAAACACCGTCAATTGCTCTCTCCCAATCTCGAATTGATGTGAATGAAAGCCAAAGTATCAATTTACAAATTGCTGCTACCGGTGTTCCAGTTCCAGATATCACTATCGTTCGACCAGATGGACAGCGAATAAACCCAAGAGTGAGTGTTGTCCTAGTTGTAGATAATATAACGAAATGGAATAATTTTCAACATCAAAATATGACGAATATGCAATGAGGCCAGTTCTTTTGTGCTGTAGGATGTTTTGATTCCACAGTTCAGATGATAATACAATGTCATTTAGTTTTTCAATTTTACATACGTGTTGTATTTAAACAGTATTTCGTTTCCATTGGTGATGAACAGGAAAAAATTAAACTTTATTTTCCATTATTTCCAACAGTTCACTCAGCGAAAAATTCTACAATGCAAATCATCTGAAAAATGAGCTATCAGAACTTTATTCAAGAATCCTCTGTCACATTGCTAATAAACTAATTAAAACATAAATTTTGCTACATCTTCGATAAAAATTCTAAGTGATATTGACATCAACTCTAATACATATGAAAATATAAATGGATTCTTTCTTACTTCTATCAGATTTATTCGCAATCTTCACTTTTGGCAACAAGACCTTTTGCTACTGAAAACTCAAATTTGACAATATGATATTAGAAATACCCTGTGATAGAAGTAGAATGAGTATTTCCAAAAATGAAAAAGAAATTGAGATTATTTGCGTTGAAGTAGGGTTTTTTAAAATCGGCATAATGAATCGAAATAGTCCCTTCACTCTATAAACTTTTATAAGAGGAAAGATGGAACTTACATTGATGTCTCTCTGTTGAAACTCCATTTTTATCTATGTGAGTTAACCTTGCTTTTCTAAAAAATCCATGAAAGAATACTGCCCAAGAATAGGTACGTTTACATAATCGAAAGTATATTCGTGTAAAATCCTTTCCATCCTGTGATTCTAGCTGGCCAAGTATAAATCGTAAATCATATTAGGACTAATGGGTTCTCTCAAAATTTGTATCATTACTCGAGGTTAACGAAACGAATCCACCTTTATTCATAAGAGAACAATGCCAGAAGTCATAATATCTGCTTCTTATCTTTGGATTTAAATGATACAAAGTGTGTGTGTTGAAAGACCTAGTGATGCCATTATGTGTGTTATATATCATTGAATGTCTGACAGTTTCTATAGGTGCATTGCATCCAAAACGTTCAATTTCCCTGACTCTAGTCCATGACTCAGGCTGTATTTGACCGATGGCATAATTTATGTTGACTTCTAGGACTGCTGTGGTTTGTCGCTTATTCGTATACATCTGTGACTTGAGAATACATCACACGAAAAAGTCTAACGAAGTCAAATCGCACGCAGAGTATCCAATATGGCATGAGCTGTGTTGCGCCATTCTGTTGAAACCACATCTCGTTGATGTCATTCAATTTGGGCCAAAAGAAGTTGTTAGTTATCGACCTATAATGGTTGCCGTTGACAGTGACAGCCTGAGCAACGTTGAGTGACTGAATAAATGTCAACTAATTTGACAGATGTAGTTCCGAAAAGATAGTCGTTATCAATTGTCAAAGTTTAGAAGACGGAAGAATAACTAAATTGTATGTGGACGGTGGGGCAGAAATTGAGGAAGAAAAAATTGGCATAGGCTGGGCGTATGAACCGGAAAAAAATGAATGGGTTCAGGGGTATGAAAGAATCCCCGGACAAAGTAGCGTGAACAAGGCAGAATTGATAGCAGTAGAGAGAGTGATTGGAACATGGTTATGAGTGAGAGTGTGATAGTGATAAGCGATTCTGCTATGGCTGTGAAACGTATGAAAGTAGGAAGAACGAAGAATAAAAGAGTAGCGAGGATACAAAGAATGATTGAGGAGAGGAATGGGATGGGAGCACGGACTTGTCTGATCCGGCCATCATCATAATAATCTGGACAACAAGAAAGCTCATGAAGAGGCAGCTGAAGGCATGGGTAAGGCCAACATAACCTGGGACGCAGGGAGAATGGATAGTAAAAAGGAGGAGAGAATAAGAATAAAAGGATATATCATGAAAGAATGGCAGAGATAATAGGACACGGGGATGACAGGGTGATTATTCTACAGATATTGTAAAATAGTCGGGTATGAAACACCAAATCTATCGCTTAAGGCCATTCAGCTGCTCACGGGACCTGTCAACTTCCCAGGATACCTAGCCAGGTTCAACCTGGGTCCGTGTTCCTGCGGTTATGGGGAACCTGAAATGGCAGAACACGTGATAGAGAGATGTACGGTTGGAGACAGGATTGGATGGCGAAAATGGAAGGAGCATAAGCAATGAGTAAATGGAGAGATAACCCTGAGAGGAGCTAATGGAAAGAATAATGAATGGATACGTTTCGTGAACAAATGGGCAGAGATCGTGATGAGGGATGAACGCGAAGGATAACCTATAGGCTGTTAGTCGCACGCTAAAGGAGTAAGGAACGGACAGCGATCTCCCCAATTTTGGTGTCGGAACAAATATAAGCAACGAGGTACCCATATAAAACATTGAAATTAAGTTGAATGATTCCAGAAAATAATTTAATGTTTGTTTATGTATGATAAGGTTTAGAAATTGAGAAAATATTTCAAATTGTTTATATAATGATTCGGAGCAGGGGTTCCCTTGACAGTGGTGGCGATAGATAGGGGGAGATGCTCGGTTGTATAGCTTCAAGCTAATGCAATGAGAGCAAAGGCATTTTTCACTGTATAGTTATAGTGGTTTTTTCAACAGTTCATTGAAAATCCCACAATAAAACTTTACTTGAATGCGTTATGGATTCCAGCAGAAATCTGACTAATCCGTATGTCTGTTTAGTATTTCCAAAATGGAAACTTCTACATTCCTCGCGCTCAACCGTCAGACGGAGGCGAATACCTAGTCATCGCTACCAACAGAGCAGGAAGTAACCGTGTTCGATTCGAAATCGTAGTTCACGAAACACCTGCTTTACCTGTGGTTCGAGTCAATATTGCACCTGAATACTTCACGGGCAACTCTGGAGACACGGTTATCCTGAAATGTTCAGCAATACCTTTCGGCGAGACTGTCAGGTGGAGTAAGCAGAGAGGAGACCTGCCCTATAATTCGAGAGAAGACAGAGGTACCCTGATGATCTTCAATGCCACCCCAGATGTTTCGGGTGACTACATTTGCACCGTTACGTCAGCTACAGGAAGTGTCGGTACAAATAGTGCCACGGTTACTATAAGAGAAAATGTCGAAAGGTTCGCATTACTAACCGCACTCTTGTATTCAGTAATAATTTGATGTTTTCTCAGGCAATATCCAACCGCTAGAGTTTCCCCCGACAGAATCACCCTATCACAAGGCCAGTCAACTGAAATACGATGCATAACTACCGGCATTCCAACACCTTCTGTTAAATGGACTAAACTTGGAGGGGAATTGGGCTTCAATGCTGAACAAATCGGTTCGGAGTTACGTATCAGCAATGCAAGAGTTGAAGACAGAGGAGTATATGTTTGTGTTTCAACGAATATCCATGGAATGGAACAGGCTTCTTTGGTTTTAGAAGTCACACGTAAGAATTTAGTTATTGATAAATTATCCAATTGGCCCCACGTTGGGCGCCTGACGTTATTCATTTCAAATCATTTTTAGGGCGGGAACCACCGGTATTAGAGATATATCCTTCCGCAAGTCAGACGATTATAGCAGGCAATAGTGCAATCGTCCAGTGCCGAGCTACCGCTGGTATTCCTTCTCCTACTATTTCTTGGAGGAGAGCGGACGGTCAACCACTCAGTCAAAACATTGAGCAGATGTCTGGAGGTGCTTTGAGGTAAAAGAGCCAATAAATATCAAATTCCTTTTCTATAAATATATAGTTCAACTTAAGTGAGTACAAAAAAATAGTGCTTATGCATTGACGTATTGATTTAGGGGAATGATAGAATCCACTGTCTACAAAAATATATTGGGAGTTGATATGAATCAAATCTTCATCAAAGTTTTGTTCAATGGTTCAGCATTGATGTACTGATTTAATAATAATAATGATAATATTCGTTTTTATTGACAGAAATACAAACTATATAAATACATGATAATATGACAATACAAAATATACAGAACCTCCTATTCGCAGGTTCATGCAAATATCGATGAGAGAAGATGGCGATTACATATGCACAGGCGTCAATGACGCGGGATCTGCTTCAGCTACTGCCCACATTACAGTTCATACACCTCCAGAAATAGAAGTACAACCACCACAAGAAATCATCATCAAACAAGTTGGCGATTCTCTGCGTCTTGAATGCCGAGCTACAGGTTTTCCAATGCCAAGTGTTGTTTGGACCAAATACAGAGAAAGGCTACCTCAAGAGTAAGTAATTGTTGAAATTAAAGGGGTATATTTATAGGAAAGACTGATTTCTCTCTACTACGTAATCATTAGATCAATTAGATAATTTTTATTTTTATCTATACTAATATAAATGTAAAAGTTGTGAGGATGAATAAATTTATGTATGTATATTTTCACGCCTAAACGACTGAACGGATTCAGATAAAACTTTACATGAATACGGCTTATGCATTAGAATGACATACAGGCTACAATTTAAAAAAAGCTTTGTGTGATTTTGGTCATGATATAATGATAGGTATTGAGTTAGTCGAAAAAATTCTTGCTCCCTGAGAGCTATCTTGACATGCGCCAAATCAAGAGGGCTTTAGGATAGTATAAATGAAATCTGCAAAACAACTTGTCCCAAAACAAAAATAACTGAAATTGTATTGAATAATGATATAACGAAAAATAAACATGTCATTTCTGATGAACTCAATAAACATCACAGTGAAATAGGGCAAAAACTTGCTGACAAAATCCTAAAAACTCCGTTCTTTCAAAGACCAAACAGTTGAAAAATCAATAAAAATATGTTCTCATATCGCATAGACGCTGAAGAAGTTTTACGAATAATACAAAAACTGAAACTAAAAAAAAAAGTTCTGGACAGGACGGTTTTACTGCAGAAATGTTGAAGCATATAACAGATTTCATAACAGACCCTCTCACTCACAGAATTAATAGTTGCTTCGAAAACGGACTCTTTCCAAACATTTTGAAAACGATTGTTATCAATCCGCTTTTCAAGGCTGGTAATAAACAACAAATTCCAAATTAAAAACCTATTCCAAATTATATATTTTTTCAGATATCTACCGGAGGCACTACAATCAACAAATGTAGCCTTCCAACAATTTGATCGACTCACCAAAGAAAATGAAGGTCTTTACATTTGCAAGGCTGAAAGTAGGGCAGGTGTTGTAGAAAGAAGAGTACAGCTGGTGGTGGATATTTTACCTATTAGAGGCGATATCACAGGTGAGTCAAATAGTCAGAATAATAAAAGGGAATATTTATCGTAAACGCGCAAAATTTTGCAAAGTTTTTTCATGTTCAAAGTATTATATTTTCAAATACAAATAACTTTTTTTGGAATATTCATTTGTCGCATATTTTTTGGAAATATGTGTTTTTATACAATGGGATACCTACAGTACTATAACATACATTATAGCATACATTATAATACAAACATTTGTTATGGAATTGAATCAGATAGCATTCATAGGATTGCTAAACAATATAGTATATGAAAGAGGTAAAAATTCACTTACATGGAACAAAATCATACTCAAAGGCTGACATCCGATGTTTCGGAATAAGTCACTTACCTCATTGCCCCCTCAACACCAATCTGGATAACATTATAAATAAAGCACTCAGTTCATTCATAGAGGTATTATGGAACATATTGAGATAGTGTACAGGGAAATATTGCTTCTGTGATTAGTTAGATTAATTTGTTCATTACATGTGGTCAACTTTAACAAATATTTTAGTTTCCTTTCTAATATAGATATTGTGAAATAAAATGAAATCTCCTGGATGGAAAACTAGTACTTATATTCACTGCATATTATCACAATGAGGCTTTGAAATATTGAATATGTTTCAAAAATTTTCTCTCGAGATTTCCAACTGATGTACGAATCATACCAGGTTTCTGCTCATGAGAGATTTCATTGTCATTGTTAACAAGTTAATTAGTTGCTTTTACTCATGTTTAATTCATTAATGCTCTTTGTTTCATTCTCACCTACTAATTGGGACCATAGATACTCCTTCTTCAGGTAAGTTGAAAAAAGTAACAGGGTTTTGATTCATTTGCTTATTTTGTATTGTGTCGTCATCTTAAAAAAACTCAATTTTTTGTTATGCAAAGCGCTGACAATTTTTCAATAATTTTTGTCGGTTTTTTTAGAATATGCATAGCGAATTTCTGATATTTTCATTTCAAATTACTGGAGCTTTTGGAATGACAAAGAAATGAAGACGTTTCCGAATTTTCTCATTCTATTGGAATCACATTTTCCAATATTGAGCCTATATTTCACACAGTGAATTTTTACTCATCGGTTCTACGGTATTCAAAAATAATTTTCTGAACTATTCTATCTGAAATACATTTCTTCTGTTCCAAAGAAGCCTGCTTCAAAGATCACAAGCACAAAAAATTGTTTCCTTTGTATTTCACAAAATTCGATAACCATGTAAACAATCGTTCCAATAATATGCTTGAAGAATATAATAATTATGATACCATTTATCAAAATAAAATAAGTACCTACTGATTTATCAAAACACCTAATAACGGGTGATTTTTTAAGAGGTAAAGGATTTGATTTTCAAAAAACACAAAAAAATTAAAAAAATGCTGAAATCTTTATTGGAATCGGTAGAACGTTTGAAGATGCTTTCATGCAAATGTTGTCCACGGCTCCGCTTTAGATGGCCCATGCGCAAAGTTCAATTTTGGCACACTCTCTCTAACATATCGACCGGTATTTCACGTATAAATGCTTCAATATTGGCTTCCAGAGTATCAGTCGTTGCTGGTTTATCCCTGTAGACATGAGCCTCAACATGACCCCACAAGAAATTATCCAAAGGCCTTAGATCAGACGATCTGGGAGGCCAATTCACGGTCATCACGAACACTGGCGGATACAGCCGCAATATTTTTTTCTAGCCCTTACTCTACGTATGCGTGTTGGTGGTTCAATGTCCAATAATGTAAACTGGGTTCGAAATTTAGTCACAAGCTTCCGAATAGCTCCCTCAGTAGGCCGAC